>JARHVA010000491.1:2287500-2395000 GCA_037957365.1 Torreya grandis
GAACCATGTTTCTGACTAAGATTGGTCTTATATGATGTAATTTACTCCCTTAAAGTGTGAGTACTATTTTCTCTTTGAAACCCTAAATATAATCTTCAACCACTCCAAAACTATAAATACAAAGTATAATATATGCAAAGATGTCCCTAATGTTTTTTGGTTCATGAAAAAATTATAGTACCCATTAGATGCTGATGTATAATTTTTTCTTGTTAATATTATCAATAAATTTAAGTATATTGAATATTATTATGATAGTTAAGCTTGTACTTGAGTTCTATAAATTATTTTTTAATAAAAGTATGTCATGGAGTCAATATTTTGTACCTTTTAATATTCACCATAAGAAGTGATACTACTGTAGATACTAAAATATGATTATATACTATAAACTAGTCTTGTACACTTGGAAAATATCATCGTTGTTCAACCCTTCATTTCATGAATTTCCCATTGCCATAAGGATAGTGTTCACCATCTCACTATGAGTAAATGCTTATCTAAAGTTTGATCTTGATATTATGATTACCCAAATCACGTTTAGGTCACAATTAATATGAAACATAATTTATATCCTAATCTAGTTAGTAATAGATCTTTAGTAACTTTCTATCCTCTTAGAAACTAAAATATAGACTAGGACATTAACATCAACATTAATGTCCCAGATCTAATGCTAGTGTTAGAGACTTAAAATGGTTAAATTTGAAAATATTTAAACATGTTTGGGTTAGAATTTTTGTATTAATTAATCCTCCCATAAGATCATTTTAAAATGTGTTGTATAAATACAAAAAAAAGGTCACTCGTTATCATTTGTAAATTACCAATAAAACACCTAACAAGCTCATGCTTAATAATTTGCATAACTAAGTTCTAATGTCATATTCTTTCCTATTTCTAAATCAGTCATAGGATTAGTCTTCTTATAAGTCTAAATATTTTAAAGAGTATCCAATGAGCAGTATTTGTCAAGTTACAAGCTATATCACTACATGCATTTACATATAACATTTTGAAAAATTGTTCACACATAAGCCCACATAAGGGGAAAACTACATTGGTTTAAGGGCATTGTTAGATTATATGGATATGTAGGTAGTTCACACTGATAGAGGGGTATTTTGGGTAAGCTCAACTTTACTTGAGCTTACTAACCCCCATTTCTCATGGTGACAAGCCCAAGTTGGTAGACCTAGGGTTTTGATCAAAATACTGATATCCAAATCTATGTGCATGATATAAGTTAATAATATATAAGGAATTAATGATTCTTAGTAGGTGTATTTGGTAATTATATAAAATTACATATATTCCATACTAGATAGTAGTGTTAGATTCAAGATAGTATCATCAACAATAATGTCTAGACTGACAAAGATCAAATATTTAAAATTTGATGAATTACTATGAAGTGTCATCCTATATTCTCTCCTACTTGCATCTATTAGATCCACCTACGCATCAGTAAATGAGTTAAGTATTTTTTATTCATTGTGTTTCTACATTCAAATTATTGTTGGTATTTTAATTTTTATATTTATCACAATTTCATAATTCAACATTATATTAAAATATTATGAATCTAAATTATTTAATTATCCTCTTTTTAGAATATATAAGACATTTTTAAATTAGTATATGCTCCCCATAACCCTTTCCAACTAAAAAAAGTTTAAAATATTGGTGAACCCAATGTGATCCATAATACATAAGCCTACAAATATTGGAACTTTCCTCTACCCATGTGACACACTACGTTGTGGACATCTACTTCTATTGATCATGATTGATGTAGGTGATATTATTAAATGATCACTTTAAATTATCATGTTGAGATTATATATTAACACTTAAACATTTCTATACTCCTATTTAAATCTTACACAGAGTACCATATATGTTATCCTACATGACATTTTTCTAACACATATATGTAGACACTAGTATGATATATTTATGCTAGTTGCTTGTATTTCAACTATTCATATTCTAACATGGCTTAATGAATTATAATATTTTTTTGATAACTTGTATCAATTATGGAATATTTGGACATGTTCCTTGTTTGTTTTCCATAGTGATACTATGTGTTATTTATTTTATGGTAGACATTTGAACATGTTTTCCATTTAAGTGTGCAACATTTGAACATGCCTTTTATTTTTAGTCTCTTTAGACCCCTTCTACATGACATTTAGTGAAATTTTGTGTGTACATGATTATTTTTTGAGTTTTTGCTTGTTACTCTTAGACATTACCATGATCCATATCGTTCACCTTACGGCTTGTTGTGATTGGATACTGTGATCTTCATAGATACATATAATTTGACACAATACCATAATATGTTTCACTACTACATGATTGATATATCTATAACATGGTTATCTTATCCTTTCGATATAAGGTGACTACCATATTGCATTACCTCACGTCAAAATGGGAGCATGTAATGAGACATGAATCTACACATAGATGTAGTTGGAATAATTGGTAGTATTTGATATAGTTTACATGATTTAGATATGCACTTGGGTTAGAATATTATGCAGTTGGCATTGATTTTACAAATTTGGGATAGAGTTTTTCATATTTATTATAGATATTATATATAATTTATGTAGAAGAGGTTACCTTTTTTATGGAAAATTTAGCTTAAGACACATTAGAGGTGGATATGCTATAAAAAATCACCAAATCATAAATACATATTTAGATTATATACATTTTTATGCATTGACTTTATGAAGATGCACTAATTAAGTTTTATTTATCTTTAATAGTTGGCTACATCAAGTAGCAAGGCTAAGACTCGGTGCTCTTGATGGAATTGGCGCTACTTTCATTTTATAGGTTAAGATGGTTATAACATTTGACCTAGGTGAGATTAGATAGATATTTTGAACACTTGGCTTATGTGATTAAGATTTAGTGATATCGATGTCTACGGAAAAAATCACCCTTGTACCAGAATGAGAGCATGATCACCCTCAAATTCTCCTCTTCACATGTCTAAGGTTTATTTTTGAACCTCTTTCTCCAACACTTCAACAAAAAAGCTTCATTACCAAATCAAACTACTAAGGGTAACATGCTTGTATCGACACACAAGTGTACTCATTCCTTGTTCTCTTTTATTTAAAGTATTTTAATTATTAAATTTTATATTATATTCACTAATTAAATTATAACCTGCTCTTTTTTGCAAGTAATACACAAACAAAAAATTCAAATAGGGTTCAAATAAAGACAAGGTGTGTTTCACATAATAAAATATGCATTTATTTCTTTTACACAAGTAATTTCATCCTTATGCATTACTAGATTAAAGGGGGAATTATACATACTAAAATCTAACTATATTTGATAAATTAGTCTTGTACGCTTGAAAAATATCACTCATGAGTTTAACCCTTCAATTCATGATCTTACCACTGGCAAAAGGCTCATATTAACCATCTTACTATTCATAATTTATTATCTTATGGTATGACCTTGATATTATGATTACCCAAATAATATTTATCCCTTTATATGCATAAACCTTATTTATATCCTACTTGGTAGTTATATACCTTCATAAACTTTCTATCTTCCTAGACACTACTATCTAGACTATAACATTGAAGTTAGTATCCCAAATTTGACACTAGTTTCTAAACCTTACAAATGGTCAAGCTTGAAAATATTTCAATATTTATGGTTCATCCTATGGTACTCTTTTAACCCTTCCATGAGATCATTTCATAAGGTTTGGTTTAAATATAAAATAAAAGGTCATGCAGTATCATGTAGCAATTACCAAGAAAACACCTATCAAGTTCACACTCAATCATTTGCACAACTATGTTTTACTACCCTCTTATTTTATATTTAAATACCATTCATATGAGTAGTATTATTAAAAGTTTGAGGCATTCAAAGATCAGCTCATGAGAAACATTTGTCAAGTTACAAGTTAGATCACTACATTAACTCGCATATAACATATTGCACAATTTTTAACACATAAACCCACATAAGGGGGATAAATACATTGCTTTGAGGCCCTATTTAGAGTATATGACTATGTAGTAATTTTTTATTGACATATGGGTATTTGAGATCAACTCAAATTCACTTAAGCCCAATATCCCCCATTTTACAAGGTGATATGCCCATGTTGGAGGACCTAGGGGTTTGAACAAAATACTAATATCCAAAACTTACACACATGATCCTAAAATAGAAATTTTAAGGTCGTAATGAACCCTAATATGTGTAGGTGGTAATTAAAAAAAAGGACCTATATTCCATACAAAAAAATCATTGGTGGTAGTTTCCAGATCCCAATGATAGTGTCTAGGTTAATAGAAAGAAAATATTTAAAATCTGATGAATCACTATAGGGCAACATCCTATCTTCTCTTATATTTGTATCTTAAAAATCCACATATGCATAAATAAATAAGATAAGTATTTTTTATTCTTCCATTAACATAGTAAATATGCAAACTTGGTTTTTTAACAAAATTTATTTTTAACAAACAAAGCACTCATATCCACCCATGTTTATTAAAAGCTAGCTCTAAATTCATGCACATACCTAATAATACTTTTGATCTATAACTAGTAAAGCTTGATATGATTAATGAAAATGTTTCTCCTAAAATTTGGACATTTGATGAAATCTCCAACAATGAGTCACTACTATAGTACTTGGGAGCATATGAGCATCTCCAATCCTTTTATAATAGGTTTCCTCATACCAACTCTGATCAAGACTAATTTGGTGAGAATGATGAACCCAATATCTGGTGTACAGACATCATTCTGCAAACAGGGCTAATCTATATGTATTGACAAAATATTTTCTCAAACACAAAATATCACCTAAATTCTTCTAAAATTTGGACAATTTATTCATGTGATATAAAACTAAAAACCCATTAATTCTTAGACAAAACAAAATTTTAGATTTTAAGATAAAACTCAATTTTTTTGACTTATATGGCTAGATTCTGCATGCTTAATCCTAAACGGAAGTATGAAGTTTCAATTATCTGTATAAAGGGATTGAGCAATCACCACAAATAAGACTCCACACTCATCAAATTCATTCATAAAATAATCAATTCATCATACTTCAATTATGTTTTAGCTGGGCGACTCTCCTAGGTCAGAACCATCGCATGACTCCACTACGACCCAAACTTTTGAACGACCCAGCAGTAATATCTTCACAAGTTCATCGATTCATATGATTTGTCATGCTGTACATACCCAACATTTGGTTTTAATATTCAGATCTTGTCTACAAATAGCAACAGCCTTTTCAAATATTTGATCTTAGAATCGATTTCACTCAAAAAGGATACAAACTTTATTAATGCTTACAAGAAAATATATCTGGTGTTTGTCTATGTATTGCAGATCTCTCCCACACACCCTTCATTAATTCACCAATATACATATATCCCCTGTTTCACATGAAAATCCCCCATAAAAATCATATTTTCTCAACTTAGAACTCAAATCCTATACTGGGCTTCACAAAACAACCTCCCAAAATGAGTAAAACAGTTTTTCTAACATAAGAAGACTCAAATCACTTAATATCTCACCCAACAGACTTGGAATCATTTGAGGATAAGATATTGGTTTTATTTGACCAATATTTAAATATATTCGCCCCCACCTTTTGTTTTTCCACACATATAGGTCTTATTTCATGCTTACAGGATACTTAGATAAATGTGAAAATTTGAAAACTGAAGAAATGGAGGGAAACTAACTTAGTACACTTAGACATGCTAAAACTCAACCAAGAACATGACAAATACAATCCTAGCATGAAGATGCTCCTGCATCATTCTTCCAAGGAGCAAAAGAAGTATTCTTCACTTGTTTTTCCTCATCAATTCTTCTACGCTTGTGCCCAGCTTAAAGATGTCATTTGCAGTCAACCGTGTTGCATCTTCAGTTGGTAGATTCTTTCACTTAGTTAGATACCGGAAATATTCTTTGCCCCTTGTCTTTTTAACCACTTGCTTGTCTAAAATGCTCTCAATCTCCTTTGGCACTTCCTTTGGTAGTTGTTGCTCCCATTGAATAACTTCATCTACCCCTGTTTCAGTCTCTTTAGCTGGTTTTCCTTCATATTTGTATGGATATAGATCTACAACATTAAAGATTGGAGAGATTCCAATTCCTTTTGGCAATTCTATTTCATATGCATTATTTGAAAACTTCCTTATTACCTTGCATGGTCCTATTTTCTTTACCTTTAGCTTGTTGTATTCCCTTTTTGGGAACCTCTCTCTTCTAAGGTGAGCAAGAACAAAGTCTCCAATATTGAAACTAACCTCTCTTTTCTTTTGATCTACTCTTAGCTTGTACTTGATGGTGTTTCCTTCAAGTTTCTTTTTTACCTGTTCATGCAAATTTTGCATGGCATTGGCAAATTCTTCTGCATCAGCACTCCTTATCTCCATGCTACTTAGATTTCTTAACTCATACACACCTTTTGGATGCATTCCATACATAATTTGAAATGGGCTCAATCCTGTACTTCTGTTAGGAGAATCATTATAGGCAAATTCAGCTTGTGCAAGTGCAAGATCCCATTGTTTTGGATGCATACTTACTAAGCTTCTCAAGATGTTGCCTAAGCTCCTATTGACAACCTCTATTTGGCCATCAATTTGGGGGTGATAGGCTGAACTAAAACTCAATTGTGTACTCAATTTCTTCCATAATGTTCTCCAAAAGTGTCCAACAAATTTGGTATCCCTGTCAGAAACAATGCTTCTAGGCAATCCATGCAATCTAACAACATCTTGAAAGAATAGATTAGCTATATTAGTAGCATCAATTGTTTTTGAGCATGGAATAAAATGAGCCATCTTTGAAAACCTATCTACCACTACAAATATGGATTCATGACCTTTTTGAGTTCTTGGCAAACCAAGTACAAAATCCATGCTTATTGAATCCCAAGGCCTATTTGGAATGGGTAGTGGCTGGTACAAATCTGCATTTTGACTACTTCCCTTGGCATATTGGCATGTTTTAAACCTTTCAAAAAATTTCTTGACATCAATACCCATACCTGGCCAATAGTAATGAGCACTCAATTGTGCTAATGTCTTATTCTGCCCAAAATGCCCTGATAAGCTACCACTATGCTTTTCCTTCAACAAATTCTCTCTCATGGAACTCTTGGGTATGCAAAGCTGGCTACCTCTGAACAACAGACCCTCTTGGACCATGAAATCTATCCAAGGACTTCTATCAACCCATATTGGATTCATGCAAGCTTCATATGGTTCCTTGAAGTCTGGATCTTCCTTATATAACTCCTTCAAATCTTCAAATCCCAAAATGCTTACTTGAGATTCCTGCATGATCAGATTCCTCCTACTTAGAGCATCTGCAACCTTGTTAGATTGTCCTTTCTTGTGCTTAATAGTAAATGTGAATCTTTGTAAAAATTCAATCAATTTAACATGCTTTTGACTCAACTTATTCAAATTGCTAATGAACTATAAAGCATAATTGTCAGTGAACAAAACAAATTCTTTAGGCAAAAGATAGTGCCTAAATTTCTTCAAAGCCTATACAAGAGCATATAATTCTTGATCATAGGCTGAGTACTTCTTCTTAGCATCACTTAATTTCTCACTAAATTATGCTATAGGCTTCCCATCTTGGCTTAGAACAACACCTATTGCAGTTCTACTAGCATCACATTCTACTTGAAAAAGCTTATTGAAATCAGGCAAGGTTAGGATTGGTTCTTCAGTTACCTTATTTTTCAATAATCTAAAACTCTTATCAGCAGCCTCAGTCTAACAAAAGCTTCTTTTATCACCTTTGATTGTGCCTATCATTGGAGCAACAATTCCACTAAAATTTCTTATGAATTTCTTATAGAAGCTAGCCAAGCCGTGAAATCTTCTTACCTCATATGTGCTCTTAGGTGTAGGCCACTCAAGTATAGCCTTAATCTTCTCCTTATCCATCTTCAATCCTTCTTTTGAAATCACAAACCCCAAATATATCAATTATGTCTTCAGGAAACTGCCCTTTTTAACATTGATTAGTAATTTCTCTTCATGTAGCTTACTCAACACCATCCTCAAATGTTTCAAATGATCTTCCTTAGTTTGACTAAACACCAAAATATCATCCAAATACACTATCACAAACTTACCAGTGAACTCCTTAAGCACTTCATTCATCAGCCTCATGAAGGTACTTGGTGCATTGGTTAGTCCAAATGGCATGACTAACCACTCATAGAGTCCATCATTGGTCTTGAAGGTTGTTATCCATTCATCCCCTTCTCTTATCCTAATCTGATGGTAACCACTTTTCAAGTCTATCTTAGATAAATATGTAGCTCCACTCAAACAATCAAGTAAGTCATCAATTCTAGGCAATGGAAATCTATACCTGATAGTAATCTTGTTGATTGCTATGGAGTCTGTACACATCCTCCAACTCCCATCCTTCTTAGGACTCAACACTATGGGGACAACACAAGGACTTAAACTCTCTCTCACCAATCCTTTGTCTAACAATTCTTGAACTTGGTGCTTGATCTCTTCATTTTCCCTTGGTGTCAACCTATAGGCAGCCTTGTTTAGAAGATTTGCTCCTAGAATCAAGTCTATGTGATGGCTAATGATTCTCAATGGTGGTAACTCATTAGGTAAATCATCTACCACAATGTCAATGTATTCATTCAACATATCTTGAATCTCTAAAGGCAAATAAATCAACTTGGTACAAGTGACTATACTCCTTGGCTTACCAATCACAACAAAGTTTACCTTTTCTTTCATCATTTGATGTAGAAAATCTTTACCACTCATTATCAATACTTTAAAATTCTGTCCTACAACAGCAGCAGCCTCTTCTTTCAATAGTGTGAGTGTATGCTTGATCCCATCCTTTTCAAACATATATGTATTCTACCTTCCATCATGCATGGCCTTCCTGTCAAACTACCAAGGCCTTCCAAAAAAGATATGGCATACATCCATGGGCATGACATCACATAAAATCTGATCCTTATATGTTCCTATCTGAATATCTACTTTACATTGTTCACTTACCAAGAGTGTGTGTCCTTTTTGTAGCCAAGAAACTTGATAAGGTGTAGGATGTACCTCCTTCTTCAAGCCTAGTTTCTCCACCATCTCAGTTGACACAAGATTGTTAGTACTCCCACTACATATGATGACCTTATAGCATTTCCCCTTACTTTCACATGTGGTTCTAAATAGATTTTTCCATTGAGGTGGTTCTACAACTTCTTTGTTTGGCTTCAACAAGATTCTTTTCATCAAAAGAGACTCACCTTCTTCTGGGGTATCTTCATAAGTTGTTGCAACTTCTTCACTTTTTTCTTCACCTTGGGTCACATGTACACCCCTCTCATGGTTGGTAGAAGGGTTCTCTGGACACTCATATGCCCTGTGGCCTACATACTTGTTGCACCTAAAGCATTTGCCCATGAATCTTCCTCTTCCTCTTTGATATCCTTGGTATGGCTTTCTTCCTCTTGGTGTATAGCTACCTCTTGAGCTTTTTGAGTTGTTAGCCTCTTCTTGAGATGTTTGCAACTATCTTCTACCTCCGTGAAATCCTCTACCTCTATTGGATCTGCCCCTTCCTCTTGAGAAGGATGTTTGTTTTTTTGCAATCTTCTCCTCAGCTTTCAAGGCAAATTGATATGCCTCTTCAACTATCTTAGGAATGAGAAGACTAATCTCATCTTGAATGGAAAATTTCAAACCATTAGTGTATCTAGCTACCTTCTCTATGTCATCCTCAATATGACCTGATCTTATGGTTAACTTGTAAAACTCTTCAGTGTATTCTTTTATAGACATCTCTTTTTGCTTCAAATTTTGTAATTGCTTGAAAAGATTGGCTTGATAATCTTTAGGCATAAACTTACCTTTCATTTTTGCTACCATTCTATCCTAGCTTCTGATCTTTGGCTTCCCTTTCCTCCTCCTTTCTTCTTGCACTCCATCCCACCATAGGGATGCATGGATCTTTAGCTGTGTCATGGCATACTTGACTTTCTTATCATCTTCTTCAATTCCTTCATATTCAAAGTATTTGTCTAATGCCCTAATCCAATCAATTAATTCTTCCACATTCAAATTACCTTCATACATTGGAACCTCCATTTTTGGCTTTGTGTTCACCTTCATAATGGCTCTAATCAACCTATCTTCAGTTGTTTCTTCTTCCACCACCAATTCATCCTCTGGTGGCTCCTCTTCTCTATCACTGACTTCACCCATGTCAGTGCCTCTTCTTTGAGCCATCTCTAGGTCTTGTAGCCTAGCTGTCAGGTTCTTAATCTCTTTTGCCATTGCAACCTATCCTCCAGGTCTCCGTCCTCTAGCTCCACCTCTATTCCTAACTCTCATGGCCATCTTGCCTCTTCTTCACAAATCACATTCTTCTTCTATTTGACTTGGATATTTAGATTGTGCACAATCCCTTGGGATCTGATACCAAATGGTGTATAGACATCATTTTGCAAATAGGGCTAATCTATATGTATTGACAAAATATTTTCTCAAACACAAAATATCACCTAGATTCTTCTAAAATTTGGATAGTTTATTCATGTGATATAAAAATAAAAACCCATTAATTCTTGGACAAAACAAAATTTTAGATTTTAAGATAAAACTCAATTTTTTTGACTTATCTAGCTAGATTCTACATGCTTAATCCTAAACAGAAGTATGAAGTTTCAATTGTCTATATAAAGGGATCAAGCAATCACAAAAAAAGACTTCACACTCATCAAATTGATTCATAAAATAATCAATTTGTCATACTTCAATTATGTTTTAGCTGGGCGACTCTCCTAGGTCAGAACCATCGCATGACTCCACTACGACCTAAACTTTTGAATGACCCAACAGTAATATCTTCATAGGTTCATCAATTCATACGATTTGTCATGCAGCATAGACCCAATGTTTGTTTTTAATATTCAGATCTTGTCTACAAATAGCAACAGCCTTTTCAAATATTTGATCTTAGAATCGATTTCACTCAAAAAGGATATAGACTTTATTAATGTTTACAAGAAAATATATCTGGTGTTTATCTGTGTATTGCAGATCTTTCCCACACACCCTTCATTAATTCACCAATATACATATATCCCCTGTTTCACATGAAAATCCCCCATAAAAATCATATTTTCTCAACTTAGAACTCAAATCCTATACTGGGCTTCACACAACAACCTCCCAAAATGAGTAAAACAATGTTTCTAACATAAGAAGATTCAAATCACTTAATATCTCACCCAATAGACTTAAAATCATTTGAGGATAAGATATTAGTTTTATTTGACCAGTATTTAAATATATTCGGCCCCCCCTTTTTTTTCCACACATATAGGTCTTATTTCATGCTTACAAGATACTTAGACAAATGTGAAAATTTGAAAACTGAAGAAATGGAGGGAAACTAACTTAGTACACCTAGACATGCTAAAACTCAACCAAGAACATGACAAATATAATCCTAGCATGAAGATGCTCCTGCATCAATATCTAACATGATATAAATAACACAATTATTATAGACCATATATCATAGATAAATCCACTTTCCTTAATGAAGAAACAATATAATATAATTATGAAACAAATCAAGATCCTTGACCAATATTACTAATTACAATGATGCAACATAATGAAATTAAAAATTATTGACAAGTTCTACATGATTATCTAGAATTATTCTCTTGGGCTTATTATAATGTGCTCAACATAAAATCTAACTCTAAATTCAAGCACATACCTAATACTACTTTTGATCAATAACTGGTAAACCCTGATATGATTGATGAAAATGTTTCACCTAAAATTTAGAGATTTGATTACTTCTATAATTATGAGTCACTACTATAAAACTCGGGGACATATGATGATCTCCCTTCCTTTTATCATAAGAATAGGTTTCCTCATACCACCTCTACTCAAGGCTACTTTGGTGAGAATGATGAAACCAATATCCAACATGATATAGATAACACAGTGTCTACAGACTATATATCAAAGATAAATCTACTTTCCTTAATAAATAAACAATACAATATAATTATGAAACAGATCGAGTTCCTTGATGAGTATTACTAATTGCAATGATGCAATATAATGAAAGCAAAAATTATTGACAAGTTCTACATGATTGTTTATAATTATTCTTTTGGGTTTATTATAATATGCTCAACATCAATCCATTTATGGCAATGAAAAATATACTACTATATCCAAAATTAAAGCCCATAAATTAAAATATACACAAGATACATCCCAAGGTATCCGTCCTTGTAAAATATGAGATTCAAAGACTCTTAGATGCATACTTCATTATAAAAATTGCATATTTTGATTAGGTTTATAATATAGTCCCTATCACCAAAGCTAATTGAATAATCTTATCTTATGCACTTAAGTTTCAATTTACATGATTACATGAGTCTCTAGCTTCAGTCCTTACAAATCTAGTGGGCTGTCATCTCATATCTCTCCCTCCTCCATTAGAGGTTGATATGAGTCTACCTATACCAAAAGAACATGATAAAAATGTTTATTGTGACTATAAATAGTGTGTTGAGTATTTTTCAAATAAATGTTACAAGTTGAAGCACAAGTTATAAGACCTTGTTGATATTAAACATTCACATTTGATGATCTTCTAAATGATTTAGGGTCACTACATAGTGACCATCAAAACTAGAAAATATTCAAATATTTATTACAAGATCATTTTAAGGAAACACTAAAATTGAAAATGGAATATCATGCACATCCTCATCCACCAAATTATGGTAATCCATTAAATGTGATTATTGGCACACTTACACAAACAATACTTCCTGTGGTTTAAAAGATTTATATTACATTTAATGATAGTGAAATTATGGATGATGAATCACATCTTCACTCTTTTTTTTTAATAGAGAAAATATTGACTACAACCTATACACATTGTTATAGTTGATAATGTTTATAATGATAATTTAAGTACCATGACATTACTCATATATTTGGGATATATACATGATGATTCATACCCTTCAACCAACATGTTTTTAGTGAGATTGATTTTCTTTTATGGGTTAGTCTAGCACATGCGACCACAACATTTTTAATTATACCACATACATGAGTCTTGATATGTTATTGGGACTACCTTGTATTCATAATCTCCACTCATTATCCTCCATAGTGCATATATGTCTCAAGTAAAATCATGCTAATAGCGTAATCATAGTTTCAGGGATTCAATATAAGCATCCACTATAAAAAAACATGTTTATTCCAATATAATTAATTATAAAACGTATTCAAGTTAATCTTGAGAGAAATGGTAAGCAAATGGAAATCCATTTTCCTAGGCAATTGATACTAGAGAGGAAATTGCATCATAGATACATAGAAGACTTCATGGAGCCATCATCTATACCTATATAGCCTAGGCAATTGTTGAGAGAAGATCATGTTTCAGAGAGGGTATAAAGACCCAAAATTAAAGTTACATTAAAAAATAATATATCATTAGGCAACAGGTTCAATGAATCATTACAACTTCTACTACTACTTCACAACCACAGAGTCATGTGAGGCATAGGCAAAGTATTATAGATTATTTAGATATAGATTTGGCACATATACATGATACTTAGAATCATGACCAATATTTTTTACCATATCCTAAGTCTAGATAACCTTAAATGATCATCCATTATATGGGATCATTAGCTAGCTTTCTCTTCCCTAAATTCAAATATTAAAAAAAAAAAAAAAAATTAAAAAAAAAAATTAAGAAAATATAAAATAATTTAGATAAATAAAAAATACGCAGCATTTTCATATTTAATAGCTTTTACATTTGTTGTTTACTTTATGTTTGTATATAGAATACCATTTCCTTTATATACACACATATGTTTCATAGTTACTTGAGTGTGATACAGGAATACACTAGATCCATAATACATGAGCATGTAGATGTTGGACATTTTCTCTACCCATGAGAAACACTACATTAGAGGCATATAATTTTATTTATCATGATAGATACAAGTGGTATTATTTTGTGATCACTTTATAGTATCATGTTGAGCTTATATACTAATGCTTACACATGTCTATACTCATGCTTACATCTTACATAGTGATATGCTATGCTATAGGACATTTTTGTAACACATGTATACAGAGATTAATATGATATACCTAAGCTAATTACTTAAATTTCACCTATTCATCTTCTCATATGTCTTACTTAACTATACTTATTATTTACTACCTTATCTCAATTATGTAACATTTGAACATGTTCCTTTTTTATTGGCCATAGTGCCACTGAGTGTTGTTTATTTGGTGTGTGGACATTTGAACATGTCCTCCCCTTGATTGTGTGTAATTATAACATGCCCCTTATTTCTCATTATACCCCATGTATATGACACAAAATTCTCTTGTGTTTGTTCTTGATTTTTTTTGAGCTCATGTTTATTACTCCTAGGCATTTCCATGATCCATATCATGCATATTAGGGCTTGCTATGATTTAATCTTATAAATGTCATAAATACATATACTTTAACATAATATTAGTATATAATTCATTATTACATAATTTATATAGATATAAAATTATTATCTTATCCTTTTTAGATAAAGTGACTACCCAATTACATTCTTCTCACATTAAAAGTGGGGCATAATAGTTTGGAATGCCATAGCGACATGAATCCACACACATGGATTTGACACAATTATAAAATTTTGATACAATTTACATGATTCAAATATACACTTGGGTTGGAATATTATGCATTTGGCACTAATTTTACATATTTGGGATAATATTTTTCAAATTTGTGACAGATATTATACACATTTTACAAATTAAATGTTACATTTTGAGAGATAATTCAACTTGAACCACATTAGTGGTACATATGTCATAAAAATGCACCAAATCATATATACATAATTAGATTATATACACATTTATATACCAACCTTACCAAGATGCATCGATTAAGCTTTATCTATTTACAACAGTTGGCTCCATTGATTTATGTGGTTGAAACTTAGTGCCATAAATAACCTTGGCACTACTTTCCTTTTTCAAATTGAGATGATTACACCATTTGACCTAGGTGAGATTGGCTAGATTATGTATACACTTGAGTTGTGTGATTGAGATTCATTGATCTCAATGGCCTTGGCACAACTCACACTTACAATAGATTAGGGGCATGATCACCCTCAAATTCTCATCTTCACAACTCAAAGGTTTAGTTTAAAACCTATATATGGAATGATTCAATAAATAAGCATCACTACCTAAGAAAACTACCAAGGGGAAACATAATTGCATCAATACACATGCGTACTCCTTCCTTGCTCTATTTTATTTCAACTATTTTAAATTATTTAATTTTATATTATATACACTAAATACACTATATCATGTTATTAATAGTAGGTAATACACAAACAACAAATTCAAACAAGGCTCAAACAAAGACAAAGTGTGTTGTACCCACCAAGTTACACATTTCTTCCCTTAAAACTAATCATTCCATCCTTATGAATTACTAAATCAAAGGGAGTGATATAGATACTAAAGTATAATTATATATGATAAACTAATCTTATAAACTTGAAAAATATCACTCATGGCTCAATCCTTTAGTTCATGACCTTCTCATTGCCAACATGTTAGCATTCACCATCTCACTAGGCCTAAATGATTATCTTATAGTGTGACCCTAATATTATAATTACACATATCACCTATAGCCCATAGTCAACATGAAATGTAATTTATATCCTACTTTGGTAGTTACAAATTTTTAATGACTTTCTATTCTCTCAAACATTACCATCCAGACTATGACACTAACATTGATGCTACTATCCTAGATCTAACACTAGTGTCTAAGCCTTACAAATTATTAAAATTTAAAATGTTTTGACATGTATGGGTCAGATTATTTGTCTTAATTAACCTTCCCATGAGATTAATTAAAAAATGTGTGGTATAAAATACAAAATAAAAGATCATTCATTATCATATAATAATTACCAAGAAAACACTTTTCAAGCTCACACTTAATCATTTACATAACTAAGTTATACTACCCTATTCTTTCCTATTTTAAAATCACTCATAGGATTATTCTTATTATACATCTGAAGCATTCAAATATCATCCCATGAGCATTATTTTTTAAGTTTCAATCTATATCACTACATTCACTTACTTATAGCATTTTACACAATTGTTCACACACAAACCCACAAAAGGGGAGAACTACATTAATCTAAGGCCATCTTTAGAGTATATAAATATGTAATAAAGACTCATGATAGTGGGGTATTTAAGCTGAAATCAACTTCACATGAGCCCACTAACCCCCTTTTTTCAAAGTGTCATGCTTAAGTTGGAGGACCTACACTTTTGAGCAAAAGACTAATATACATAACCTATGACTGTTATCTGAATTGATAATTTCCAAGGTGGCATGAGTCCTAATAGGTATAGTTAGACATTTCAAAAAAGGACATGTATTCTTTATCAAACAAAAACATCATATTTAACATAGAAGTATCAATTGTATTGTCTAGAATAATAAAGAACAAATTTTTAAAACCTGATGAACTACTACTAAGCATCACCATGTCTTAACCTACACTTGCATCTTCCAGATCAGCCTACACATCAGTAAATGAGCTAAGTATTATTTCTTCTTCATGTTTATACATTCAAATTACTATTAGCATTATAATTTCTATATTTAGCATAGTTTCATAATTCAACATTATTTTAGAATATTTTAAATTTAGATTATTTAATTGGCCTTCTTTAGAATAACTTGTCCATTTATTTGATCAGGCTATTCTCCCTCTAACCCTTACAAATTTAAAAAAGGGTTAATAAACTAGTGGACGTGTCATATTTCAACCTGCATGTGATAAGTAGAAATAAAATGAGGAATGAAACATGTCATGAATATAAAAAGTGCTAAAGATATCTACTAATAAATTATTAAAAGTTACTTAATGGGACACATGTATTCCAAGAGCTTTTGACAATGGATTATTTTGAGTTAGAAAAAAATCATAAGGGTATTATTTAGTATCATATCAAAAAAATGTTAGACAATAGTTTTAATAAGTGTTATTTAGATCTCATAATGTTTGGGGACAAAAAATCTAAATGAAGGTCTATATGGCTTGTGTGTATACAAAAAAAATATCTAATAAGATGGAGAATAGAGAGAAAAAAATAGAAAATTTTTATATTAATGTAAATTTTTTTTAACATGGTATACTCTTGATAAAGATGTATGGTTATTACTTTTATACTATTTGTCTACTAATAAATGTTAATAATGTGTATACATATAGTACAATGTCATGAAGGATAATGATCCATTATAGAATTTGAACCATTTAGGCTTCTATGTGTGACTATTCATCTTATAAAAATTACATGGATTGACTAATAGTCGTGTGGTATGTTGAAAGATGTTGTATCATAACCCAAGCCCCAAAAATGCCACATGGCATAACATAATATGGCATAGAGTATCCACGTGGTAGATGTGTAATATATAAGATTTTTAGAGGTTGATATGTGCAATATGTTTATAGGTGTTTCACAAATTGGCCAATGTTTTTTAAATATTGTGTAAATTGACCAAAGAGAAGAAATGTTGTGTAGGTGGTGCAAAATGCATAAAGGTTGTACTATGTGAAATGTGGAGTCACATTTTATGGTGTTGATATTGATTATTCACAATCTAACATAAGGAAGCACCATTGCTCCTCAATGTTGTAAGGGTTAAAACCTTGAAATTTACACAATCTATGCATGTTAGGTGAAGTACATGAGTTTATCTTTTGAAACATGTTACATGTTTCGTGGTGATACACTATAATGTGTCTAGATTTATGAAGGGGTTCTTTAAGAGCAATATATATTTGATATAATTCCTAGCACTACACAAGGTGCACATGATGTGAGGAGATAAATTACTTAATTTTTAATGTTATGCAACATGGACTCTAATGCTATGCAAGATGCACATTATACTAGGATCCATCCACAGGTGATACAAGAAGAGGTTATGTGACATGTTCCTTGGTGTTACATGAGAGAAACTTGATGAAGTGGTTCATGTGATGTTTAAAAATTAACCAAAGGCACTCAAAGTAAGAGCATAAAATGGTGCAACTATGTGTGAATCATTCAGCCTTTCTTAAAAAGTAATCATCTTGATTGTGTTCAATTGAGAAGCAAGTGTAATGTAGCCTTCTCAAGATTTAACATGGCATGATTAGAGTGTGGAATCACTTCAATAATTTGGTATATCTTACTATCCACTAATATGGTATTACTCTAAGGATTGGCTTTAAACACACCATAAAACATGTGGATGCATGCATGCCTAAGGATTACATCATAAGAATCAATTAAAACTACATCACAAACTAGCTCATCTTTGAAAAGAAGGATATATTTTATGAAATAACATTTTTGAGTGATATGTATAACTTTAGTGTGATAGGAATTGACCCATTCCAAATTACAAGGACATGGATGAGGCATCATTAGAAGATTTAGAAATTTGACAAATGATTCAAAGATAAAATTATTCATGTTACTGTCCTGGTTCGGTTAGTTAAGTACTTCCATTGTGGCTATGTTGGTCATAGGTTCTATTCCCCCTCCCCACCCCATGGTATCAAAGGGTGTGTCATGCCAGCATCTCTGGTCATGTTAAAAAGTTTACCAGGCATACTATAGGTTATAGGGGGACCATGCTATACTGAGTCCTTAAGCAATACAGTATTGATTCCTGCAGCCAAAAAAAAATAAAATTATTCATGTTACTAATGTTGACCAAAAAATACACATATTGCCCTTGTACTAGACATATGTGAATGGAATAAGCATGTTTATTCTACATTAGGTACCACTAGTGTGGTTTTTTACTAAGACAAGTAGCCATGTGTTTTGTGTCATCTACTTAAAATAATTTTGGTCCCTTATTTCTATATATTCAAGCAATATTTTATAAAAACGGCACTTTGAATTAGAGTGGTTTTTGGTTCCATGTTGATTGTACCATTTACCTGTCTTAGATGATTTAAAAATTTATGAAGAAGATGATTTATTTGGTCTAGTAGATGTTTCCCGCTTCCCTTCGGCTTAGACTCTTCATCAACCGACATCTTGACCTCATCTAGTTTTAGATTATATTGAATGAATGGTCATAAGAAACTACAATACTTGAGGACTCTATACTAATCTAGCTCAAATGAGCCCAATTTTTCATACAAGTTATGGAAGGCATGAGTCTACATGCTTGGAATAATTGATCATGTCCTTACCATAATCATTGCTATTAAATGTAGCAATATTTATATACATATTTAGGATAGTATTCATCCTTTAATTATTGCAAGAATTTATTCTAGTTTGGCTCAGACTCATCTCCTAATTATTATTTATCCCATATATTGTGCACTTTTCACTATGTCTTGACATGTGAAGACAAATTTAGAGGTGCAATATTAACCTTCTCTTCATGAAAAAAATCATTCATATAAAAATATGAGTTTAGTTGATCTTACCAATTATAGATACTATATATTTATTTATTTTTCCCTCAAACATGGGAATGTCTAGATTTACTAGAAACTTAGGGGGTATTTACCACCAAAATCTTTACCTGATGTGTGAGCTAATGGAAACATATGCTCAAGGACTTTAGTGAACTGGCTTAATAAGAATATATATTTTTATTTAATATCATTTTTAATCTAATTCTTTACCAATGCATGGAAATCATCCTATGCTATGTTATATCTCTCCTTATGAACTTTATTGAAATGACATGATATGAAAATTTGAGGAGTTGCATGGTTTGAGATCAAGATTTAACTATTTTGACCTTGTTTGATGGGACATGAATGATGAAATATTTTGATACCAATGATTTAAATCCCAAGAGGTATAAAGGATAACACTTTAAACAAGGGTCTAGATGGGTTGTATACATATGTGGATCTATTACTAGATAATATGGATAATAGAGAAAGTAATAGAATTGGAACATAAAATAATATTAATTTTTACGTATTATTAATGAAATAATCTTGAGAAATATGGATTGTTCTCTATTTTTTTATTATCTTCTTGCTAACTAATACAATAGATGCATATGCATAGAATATACTACCATTAAGTCTAATGGGCCATTATCGAAGTTGAAATGTTTGGGATTCTATGTGTGACTATTCATCTTTTGATCATTATGTGGCTTGATTGATATGTGCATACTATGCTAACAGATGTTACAACACAAATCAAACCCTATAAATTATACCTAGCATGGTACAACATGGTACAAAGTTCTCGAATGGTCAATGTTCAATTTGTATGTTCAACACATAGGATGTGTTGCAAAATATGTCTTAAGGTGTTACATCATTGGTTAATTTTGTACAGAGGTTATGTGCATGGCATGAAGATGAGCAATGTTCTGTAGGTGACATAAAATGCATGAAGGTTGTGTTACATATAATGTGGGAATACATCAAACTTTTATAGATTAATTATTTAGATTTTGGTGTGAAATGTTGCCTTATGAAAGGGGGAACTTCCATTCAACCCTAAAAGATGTAAGCCCTTAAAACTTGTGCACTTTGTGCTTGTTAGGCAAAGTGCATGTTGTTATCTTATGATTTATGTAGCATGTTTCCTGGCATTATATAAAAGGTATATGATGTTGGTAGTTGTGAAACATGCTTCTTAGTATTGTGTGGGATGTGCATGATAGGAAGAGTTATACATTGTACTATTTGGAGTTGTGCAACATGGATTTTGGTGTTGCGTAGGATGTACATGATATTAGGAACCACACAGAGTTGCTTGAATCATGAAGGCTATGTGACATGTTACTTAACACTGTATAAGAGGTATATGATACAAAGGAATACATGGAGTTACACAAGTTACCAAGGCATTCAAGGTAAGAGAACAAGATGGAATGATAACATGTAAATCAAAGTGAAGTTCAACTTGATATTGGAAACCTAAAATTAAACAGGAACCTTTCGCTTAAAAATATGTGTTAATTTAATTTTTTTAAACTAATGGATACAAATACTTAATGTTTATAAAACCTAGTTTATTTACTAATACTTAATATTTAGTGAAACTAATTTATTTATTTATTCTCTTAAATGATTGGCCTATTTGGCATTATATAATTGACTAAAATTATATTTATATGGAGTTATAGTCTCCAATCATATCATATCATTTTTATTTTTATTTTGTTGGTAATGAATCACGTGCTATTATTTTAGCAAGTCAATTTCAAAATAATCATAATTTTATTTTAAAAATATGTTCTTGTATAGTAAATATAATTTTAATATATAAATTATTTATCTATATTTAAATTAATTAAAAATTAAATAAATTATATTTCTCTAAATTTTTAATTGGTAGATTTTAAAATTTTAAAATATATATTTTATTTTCAAAAAATCATTAACCTTTTTAAATTTTATTAAATAACTACCCTTTCATTTCAAGATATAATAAATTTTCATTGTGAAAATATTTCTATAATTTTCTTTTTCAAATATTAATTTTTTATTTTTAATTAATAGATTTTAAAATTTTAAAATACATATTTTATTTTTAAAAAATAATTAACTTTTTTTAATTTTATTAAAAAACTATCCTTTCATTTCAACATATATAAAAAAAGTCATTGTGGAAGTGCTTATACAACTTTCTTTTTCAAATATACATAGGTGTTATAATTAAAACAATTTTATCTACAAAATATTACTAAACACATTTCCTTATTGATTAATATAATTTTCTCATTATATTGTTAAAGACTCTATTTGAAATTTAAATAATTTTAATTGTACATATTTTCAATAATAAATTCCATTAAAAATATTATAATATAAATGTATATAAATTCCATTAAAAATATTACAATATAAATATATAATTTTTATTGTATTATACAAAAACTACTTATTACCATGTATAATATCTTTTAATATATTAAAAATAAGAAAGGCTTTAACCCACCTTAAAATACATTAATTTCATAAATTAAAATATATACTAATTAAATAAATTATTATGAATTGCATAGTACATGTAATATTTAAAAGCTTTTCTCATTAAAAAAAAAGCTTTTCTCATAAAAATAATGAATATTCAATATAATTAGATAGTATACAATACATTTAAAAGACCCACCCGAGATATTAATCTAATAATTTAAAAAATATATCAATTTAAATTTATCTTTTAAAAAAAATCAAGATCTAATAAATTATAAGTAAATAATATATTTAATATTCAAATATATATATATATTTTTAAATGTATAAATTTGAGAGTATCTTTATTCATATTTTGGATTATATAAAATAAATGTACATTTAAATTCAAATTATATAAATTCTGATCTTATTCCATTAAATATTTATTTAAATAAAAAAAATTATAAATTATAATTTATAATATAATTATTATTATTTTTGTTAAAAATATCTTATAAAATAATTATTAAAATTTTAAATAATTTAATAATAATGTTAACATTACATCAAAAAAATAATTAATAAAATATTAACTAAATAATTAATAAATTTATAATGACAATAAAATTGTAGTTTAATTGATAAAAAAGATGGTATGTTAAAAAGGTAAATAAGATTTAACACCTCTTTTTTTAGTCTTTGTCTGTAATGAATTATAGAATCTCTTAAATAATAATTTTTACACAATAAAAAATTAAAAAATATTAAAAAATATCTTTTTAAAGTTATTATTCAATTTTTTCAATTTTTTAACCTTAAAAAATTATTAAAATTAATTATTTCTCATTTTATTAGTTATACAATAACTTTTTCATATTCTCATAATACAATTTAAATATAAATATATGTCATATGCATCAAAAATTGGCATTTATTTAAAGTCTAAAATAGAAATAATCCAATATTCTATAATATACTTATTATTTAACCATATTATAGATCATCATCATTTCTTCCAAATATATTGAAACATTTTGTACTTTTATTTTTAATTTATTTGACATTTGGAATGTTTGGGTTCTTTATAAATAATTTTTTCTTTACTTTGAGTTATGGTGTAATTAACATTCCTATCTCTTTGGCTAGCTCAAACCAAATTGATGTCAGATTAGACATTCTAATCAAATGGGCCTGCAGTTGACAAGTGTGCTACTGAAATCTATTTATACCCCTACCTAGTTTACTCTCCACAATATATAGACTAGCTTTCATGATTTTTTTAAAAATGTATAACATTGAGCTTAAATTTTGGTTTACAATATGTTGTTTGTTTTCACTTTTCTCTACCTATAACAATAGTTAAAAGAAGAAAAAAAACTTTCAGCCCTATTAACCTTTGATTTTTGTTGAATGGATCTAAAATTAAAGATGGGTTTAAAAATCACACCCCTAAAATTTAAAAAACAAGAAACAAATAGAAACCAAATTTCCTATTCACAATTAAATCTTTTAAACCTTCTTTCTTTTAAACTTCTGTCCAACCCTCACTGCTACCAATAACCATCCGATTAACAATATCTATTAAAACTACAATAATTTCTTCATACATAAATGTAGCTGTTGAGCGCATATGTAGGCAAAGCGATCAGCACGAAGGAAGATCTTTGGGAGGAGGAGGAAGAGATTGAAATTTCCCGTTTCCATTTAAAACAACCCACGCCATCTTCAATCCCCAACTCGTGTGGACCTCCAGATGACAATGCATGAACCACACTCCTGCACTAATACTTCATTAGAATATATTATATGAATCAAACAGTGTGTGTTATTCAACTAAATAATGAATAGAATACCTGGATTATCAGCTCGGAATCGGAGAGCAACCCAACCTCCACTGGGAACTCCAACTGTGTTTCTCTCTGGTGGATCCAGCAGATTAAAATTAGAGGGGTCAGTAGTTGCATTGTAGTTCCCCACACCTTGCCCAACTATGAAGAAATTGTAGCCGTGCAGATGCAGAGGATGGCTCTCCGGCCCTACAATACTCGTGTCTTGCAGAATTAGCTGTATGCTAGTGTTGAATGGAACCACTTTCAGTCTGGTGTCGTTCAGTGTCCGTGTGTTGTTGGGAGGCTTGCCGGTGAAATTGAAACGAAACGGCGGATTGTCAGGGAAACTGGTTGTGTAAACTCCTTTGGACTGGCCAAAGAAGTGCGCCTGAAGAAGAGCGGTGGTGGGAAGAACGAAAGATATGTTGT
This sequence comes from Torreya grandis, assembly GCA_037957365.1. Classification (NCBI taxonomy): domain Eukaryota; kingdom Viridiplantae; phylum Streptophyta; class Pinopsida; order Cupressales; family Taxaceae; genus Torreya; species Torreya grandis. The sequence goes on from JARHVA010000491.1 coordinate 2,311,909, forward strand.
TAATGGAGGCTGAAAATTTGGTGCCGTTGGGGCCTTGACAGGTTTGTCCTTTAGGACACGGATTTAGCGCCAAACCCACTGTAAATAGGAACTGTCTATCTACAGTCTGGGGAACGCCTGCTGGAAACTTTGGAGTGGCCAAGCTTCTCATCTTTTGGCTGAAATTGGCGGCAAAGGAATTATCATTCAGCGCTGGAAGCCTCGGTTTCATCAGCGGCGATACAGATGAATTGGCTGCCGTCAAACTCGAAACATACTCCAAAATTCCAGCAGTAGTTGAGTTATCAAAAGTTCCGGAGCCGGTAACGTAAGGGCGTGCGGACATGAGAAATTTGGCACTTGGTGCAGGCGGAGATTTAGCTCTCAAGATAACGTTGGTAGTCTGGCCGGGAGATATGAGAATCACTTTGGTTTTGAAAGGCTTAACATACACTGCGTCTGTTTCCACCACCGTCATCGTGTGGTTGGCAATTGCGAAGAACAACTCATCATTGAGGGCAGCATTGATTATTCGAAGAAGGTAAGTTTTTCCAGGGGTCACTTTGAGCTTGAATGTATCTGCATGTAAATGTGCACAAGAAATTTAGTTTAAATGTACATTACAACTGTTTTTTGTCATTCCATTGTTAATATGAAAGTTAGTTCGTAAAATTTAATGGTGAAATCTGAGTGATTTGTCAGTTCCCATTCAGATTCAGTATCCCTCACGTTTCAGGGCCGATTATGAACGAAGAAATGTATAACAACTGTGAACTACAAGTAAGTAAATGAATATGAACGGAATCAATAAGTGATTCCTTACGTTTGGCAGAGCAGTTATACAGAAGTCCAGGGAGGCCGTTAATGGTATATGCGTCCGACACATTTGGTCCCCCGCCATTCTGCAGTGCCTGATTTATAACAGTCTCCGTGTCTGCATTCCACCATTCTCCTGCAATTTACATCACAATCCAAATATTTTTATTTTCAATTTAAGCTGGATTCCTGTCAATTGGCAAGGCATGATCGTACGAGACTAGCAATTTACCGAAAAGAATAGGCACTTCGTGGTGTGGCTTAGGGAATGGGTAAGAAGCATGTATTTTGGGGTATATAATAATTGGCCCATACAGACTCGCTCGCAGCCATGAAATATGAGCATGCCACCACAGGGTTCCTCTCTGCCCTTTGATGATAAACTTGTACACATAACTTTGTCCAGTTTGAATCGGACACTGAGTGACATAAGCAGGACCATCCGCCCACGCAGATCTAAGCTGCCGAACTCCGTGCCTGAAAAAGATAATTGAATTCATTGTGTAGAAATTCTGTAAGTACAAGTGGGAGCATATATTTGTGTAAAAATAATATTTGCAGAAGAAATTTAAATCTCTGCCATGTTAATACAACGCACCAGTGGATGGTGACATTGTTGGTCACATGATTTGTTACTTTGATTACCACTCGATCTCCTTCGCGAGCAAATATTGTAGGCCCTGGATACTGCCCGTTCACAGTTAATAGGGATTTTCTATGGCAGAGACGAGTCACATTCTTCATTTGGATCTGCACATAGTTAAGAGAAAAAGTTATTGAATTCAATCTTCATGAAAACAAAATAAAATATTTAAAAAATTCAAAGTTTCAGCAATCCATAATTTTATAGTTAAGAGAAAGAGTCATTGAATTCAAATTTCACGAAAATAAAATAAAATACTTAAATATTTTAAGTTTCTACAATTTATAATTTTATAATTAAAAGAGAGAATTATTAAATTTAAATTTTATATAAATAAAATAAACTAATTAAAATTTTTAAGTTTCTGCAATCTAAATCGAAAAACCAAAACTATTTTAAAATTTAAATTTCTTAAAATTTTCTATGCAAATAATCCCCATTTTTTCTCTTTCATACTAAAATAAATAAAAATTCTTCTAAACAATAAATCTATTACATAATATAGAATCTAAGCTTTTGATTCAACTGAAAGTAAGGTCAAAACTTAGATTTCTATCTGATAATAAAATAAATAAAAACTCTTATAAACATTAAACTCATTTCATAGCATAGAATCTAAACTTTTGATTCAACTGAAGGAAAGTTCCATTAGAGTATGACCCACATCGAATTTGTAGTGACGTGTAATGGCCAAGTGTTTCGCAGAGACACAACGAGTTACAAACGCCAATGCCAAAAGTAAAACCACTAGGCCGCCATATGAACTGGGAATTGCCATAATCATGGAACAGTCCTCGTATGATCTAATCAGAACTCAAACTGGAAAAGAAAGTACCTGACTCTGTTGCTGACATGAAATCCATGAAAGTATTTATACACAATAATCGGTTGTGAGGATCCTTTCCAGTTTTGTTAGGTAGGTTGGTAAGCAATGCTAATCCTTAACACCAGATAGTTTTATGGTTAGTAACTGAATTTGTATTTCTCTATTTTATTTTCGTGGCTGCTTTTACTGTACATTATTCTTCACGTCTGTAAGCCGTGGAAACCAGGCGGTGGGATCGGTAGCGGGGCTCTACCCTAGAGTAGCAGTAAAGTAAAACATTAGCCACCAACTTCTCTTTTATCTGCCATTAATCCATCTTCGTAAGCATGTGCAGGTGTACCAACTAGTCATATTTTGTTCTTTGCACATTTTACATTTAGTGGTTTATTCTTGCAGGGCAAGCAATGGCGGACATACTTTCGGTCCAGACTGTCAAGTAAAATCCTACTTACTAGAATTCTCCAGCCTCCATTATCTTAATAATCCTCACAATCAACAACAAAATTTAGGATTACCCCACAATGTGAACTGAGTAGTAGAATGTAATTATGTTTTTAGTCGAACTGGCATGGGTTAGTGGAGGAATAATGAGTTTCATATTATTGTTTAAGATTGCGATGGCCAATTAAGAGCCAACCATTATGGATAATAAGCTGGATTTGCACAAAGAATTGAAAGCGAACTGAATTTGGTTATGATATTGACTCAGTAAAAAAAAGATTCAGTGTACCAAATCACTGTCCGTACGTAGAATGGCGATTGACGTGGATTCAGTGTACAACATCTACTTTTCTTCCATTGTGTGCTATTATTTATTTGTGCACACCTTTTCTATTTCTTTGTCACCAAGGGCTCACCATAATACTCTGATTCATCATTCTCATAGGACCTTTCATTTGCTATTGGAGGGTTCTATCAAATGAACTACTAGCCCCTCTATGGCCAGCGCATTATTAGTTAAGGTATGGCTTATTTCCAACACTTGGTTTGAGTTTCTCCTGACTCACTTCTCCATACACTTGAGTGGGGGTTCTTTCCTCAACTTTATCCTTCCTCTTGACTAGTTAAAGGCGTAAGTTAAGTGACATATTTTTTCATTCACTATCTCTACAAGTGCATGGTAAATCACCAATATGTCATCTTCAAAGTCCTCATCCTTCGATTCATTCTCCTTGGTATTTAGAATTGCTTCCCACTTGAATGATCCTCCTTTTAGATGCTTCCCTTCCACCCCCACAATCAAATCTTCACAAATGTATCATGCAAAGTTAAACTATTTTTTGTACACTACAATCTATTACATTATGAATACCTCTTCTTTTGTTGGGAAAGCCCCAACACGTCATAACTAATATATCCCTATTGATTAGACATGTCACCATATGCATCGCCCAATAATCTAACTTTTCAATGGGCATTGTGTAACCCATTTTACAATGCTTGAGCTTTTTGGAATCTTCATCTATTTACTTGATTTTCATGGAAACCGTCTCATTCTTCCCCATTCTCTTCATTCTAGTTGCTTTTTTGATGTGCATGACTGTCAAATTTATCTTAGTTTTCGTGAAGTAGAATAGTAGACACTTAATGTTTGTACAAGGCTTGTTATTAAAAAATTTTAGTGATTTTTTTTACATATGGATTATTGGTTTAAATTATGGTCTTATTGATGCTTGTCTATGTGATTTGGTCCATCTCTTTTTTCTCTATGTGATACCGTGTTCTTTTGTTCTTAGGTTTTCTCTTTTAGTTTCTTTCATTTCTTTTATTTTATGCATACAGGGATGTTTTCTATGTTTTTCCTTTGGTCCACAATCTTTTCTTCCTCTGAGTCCTTTTTGGTTACCTGCTATATCTATCACCTATCTTTCAATGGGCCCTTTAGCACTTATTCGTGTTCTTTTTATGTGTGGATCTATGTATGTTACTTATGTCTTTTTTTCTTTGGTCAATATGCACACTAATAGGTATTTCATTTAAACTTGAGTAGTCTTTTTATAAAAAACTACCAACTATAATTTCTATAAGAATGAATCAATGAGGAAAAAATAAGAACAAAAAGTATTTAGAAAGTTAAAATACCAACAAGAATAATTCAAGTCTAGGTACAGTCTACATTGTTAAATTTATACTTAAGGACTTTCATTAAGGGTTTTAATTTTATCTTGTACCAAAATAAGGATAGGAGAATGCTTATGTAGTTGCATATCACAGAGGGAAGAGGAGGTGAATCCATCTCTCAAAATTCCATGTAAATGATAAAAAGAACTACTTTGGGTTTGATTCTAAAATGTGGAATATATACTTATAACTACTTGAAGGTCACCCAACCTAGCTAACCATATTAATTTCCTCTTGAAAGTATTTACAATAAATTAGGTTAAGAACACATACCAAACAATTCTTCTCACAAATTCAGGAAAGTGACTACACATGATTATATGACATCTTACAATGCATCAACACAAAGAAGTCAAAATTCAAAAATGTTTCATAATATATATTTAGTGCAAATACAATTAGGGAAGATTTAGTGGTTGAATCTATACCATGACACATTAAACAACATTATCTAGGTGTTAAATCTATCCTTTTAGTTCCATACATGCATAACTCAAATTCACTACCATATTTTAGCTTAGATTATAGGTGTGTTAGTTTTCATCATTTTTGCTTCTCTTTCTAGTTTATTGTTTTCAACATATTGATCTAGGCTTAATTTTTATTTAGGTTAATTTATATTATATCTATCCATATGTCATAGTTTTACCTATTTAGTTGTTTTATAATACCCTAGTGCCACTATTTGGTTAAACAAAAACCTCCACTCATATTTGCACAAAATAAGGAAGTTAACCAATTTCTTTAGTTTCCCAAAGAACACTAGTTCCCATAATTTTAAAACACCATTCATGATCTATATACATCTTCCATACTATGTACACTTCTCCTCTATAAACTTTCATAATGCACACACCTCTCACTTTGGAGTTCAACTTGTAGTCTCATGCTGTATGCTCATGCTTGATTGTAATCCAACATAACATTATTATACTTGCACTTGTTTGTAATCCCATATAACACACTCATACTTGTTCAAGTCTTATAAAACACACTCATAATTTTTCTCAATCCCAGACACCTCACTCACACTTGATTGCAATCCCACATACCTTACTCACACTTGTTCATAGTGTTACATGATTCACCTTCATGCCAAACCTATCACACCCTATGTACACCTACACCTACCTGACTCTAGTGCATCCATGTATAATCTTTCTATGAACACATGGATTTTTAAGTGGCACTTTTTAGACTAGAATATGTCAGTTATCTAGTTGGATAGTTAGTTGTCACATACCTAGAAGCTCAATTTTCACTCAACAAGGAAAATGAAACAACTTATAACCATCTTATTTGTAACCAATACTATCTTTAATTTCTTATTATATTTTTCATGTATAAACATGTAACATATGCATCTGATAAAGGGTCTATGCCATACAAAATCGTAGAGATAGATAACATGTTCTACATATCTACTTTGTCAAAGTGAATTATACATCAATATATTATTTTCCCTATTTATTCATATTAAATAGAAGTTGCATTTCTACAAGCATCAAACTTCCACCCCATTTAAATGTATCTTGAATTTTTTTTATATCCTTCTATGTGCATTCACTCTTATAACTGTGAGTTACCTCTAATGTGAAATTGTTTTCCAAATTCTTAGTCTTGAGAACCTATAGAATAGATCATTAATGTCAATGAATAGGTATTTTATATGCTTGTAAACACACAAACACAATGAGAGAAAGAAGGTACATAATTTAGTTCTATTTCATAGTATCTAGAGGAACATCATAAAAAAATTAAGATGGATGACACCCAAAAGCAACCTAAGGTATCCCTAGATGTTCAAAGGCTCATTGTTGATGCACTAGAGACACAACACACCAAAAAAAATTCCCAATTTCATGAGTTGATGATGAATCTCAACCCGATACCATCTCATCCTCATCAATAGTACATTGAACAATAATTTTAGTAGTAAACCCCCTTTAAATTGAAATTCAGCCTTAACATTCCTTTGTTTCAAGGCAAGGTCAACACCACAACATTGAATGCCTAGATTTGACAACTCAAGGCATAATTCTCATTTAATCACTTCATTTATGCATATAAAATCACCTTCAAGAATGCTAAATATATCCATTGTGGTTGTTCACTAGTGGGAGAATTTTAGCATGCATCGTGCATAAGAACAAGAGTGTGTTGATGTAAATTATATTTATGAATTGTTTAACACCAAAATATTGTACACTTGGAAAAATCAGGCCTCAGATGTTACTCTTAATTATGGAACTTTCCTAATTTTAGAAGTCTCACATTTATTCTATCTTATGTCCAATTGGACTATCTCTTGGTTTGATTAGTCTTATGTTGATAACCCATAACTTCTATCTTTCCTAAAATGCTAAAAATATGCTTATATTATGCCCCTTCAAGTTCTAAGCCTATATCTATTTTCTAACTCCCATGACATAAGCATCAGTCCTAAAGCCTTGCATCGACACTAGTGTCTTACCTTGATGTAGGTGTCCAATGCTTAAAGTCACCTACTTTATAATTGAAATGTATCCTAATGGTTAGAGTAACTAATTTTATGTGATATATTTCTTGATATAAGTGATATATATTCACAATCACTCATTCATTCTGAACCTAGCATTCATACCAAGCAGAATTCAATTGAGCAAAGCTTTCCTATTTATTCTTATTTCCATATTATTCATAGGGAGTGCACATCTACAAGTATGAAGTATTAAAGGATAAACCTAAGAGCCCAATTTTCTATGTTATAAGCTAGGTCAATGTTATACTTACTTTTCACATATTGTATGATTCACATAGAGGTCAACTGGTAGGGGGAACTATATCAATTTGAGGCCCTCTTTAGAGTATTGGATATGTAGTTAGTGTTCACTTGATAGAGGGGTTTTTGGAGTAAGAAAAACACTATGTGCCCACTAACCCATTTTTCCCAAGGTCACTATGAAGATGAAGAACTAGGCTTTTACAATTCCATGAAGAGCGATAGTTCAATATCCAGATTTGAATGTAGCAGATTGAAGATGAAGAGAACCCTAGAAGCATCCAGGTGGTCACATCCTTTTCTATAAAGTATTTTATACAAGACACTTGCATCTATTTCAGAAAATAGCATTAACATAACTGTTTCAAGATGATGTTAGTGTCCACATCTCCAGAGCTACACTATTCTAGTATCTTGTTCAAGTCTGCTTCCTACCTATTCTAGCTCTAGAACTGTGTCAACATCAAAACCAAGTACATTATTTCTTTATCATTTTCATATCTAGTATATTTTTACCTACTATTTTTAGCCTATCTCAATTTAATAAATCTAGCATATGTTATATCTGAGTTTAGCATTTAATTAGCTCATTGTAGATCTATTTATCATCCTTATTCATTATGGTTTCTATATTCTTAAACTTATCTACCTAAGTAGGATCCTTATCCAAATTTAGGGTTAAAAATTTGGTGAACCTAATTTGTGTGAATGCAAAAAAAATTTAATCTAGGGCTTCCACACCTCTTAAGGTTTCAACTTGTGATGTATTTTTAGATCTGAAACTTTACCTTAGGGTTTTACCTTCCTCTAGTCACAAGGGCTTCTAGTGCATATGCTTCCAAGTAGATTCATATTTTATTAGTGAAGTTCATCCTTAAAATAGATCCATTTTAAAATTTCTTATATTTATTTTATACTCAGGTTGGTATACTAAAAAACCTCTTTTTATTCACCAAAACTCAGTATGGCTTTTTCAATTTTTGTAATTTATTGTATTTAGTAAATATTGTCATAGAAGGTGAATGGTGTACTTACTTTGAAATTGATTTTGGGTTTCTTCAAAAACCTCTATCAAATATTTGAAATAAATTCATGTTTTATCAAAATTACTGATTCTTTATTAGTAATATTCTACAGTTTTCCCTATGAAGTATTCTGCATTATTTGGCTAAGTTTGTTAGGATTTAATATTCATAACATTATTAATTATTTTATAGGTTTAATTATTTTAATCCTATTCTATCACATTAGTTGGTTTGTTATTATCGATAATTATATTCCCATAAGGTTTATTATTAGCCATGCGTATTACTGGGTAAGTTGTTATTTATCCTCCCTATTTATTAGGAAGAGGTTATGATATCTTGATGGCTATATAATACATAATTATATTATTTCAAATAAATCTATCCAAACATAATATTATACTGTGTGATTAAGTTTCTATGTGCAATTTGTATTTAGCTCTCCAATTTGCCAATAGTGGTATCAAAGTGGGAGCTATGGGTTGGATTTTTACATTTGAGTTCATTTCTTGTGAAATTGACCATATACGAATCATATAGCCATGTCTAAATATTTTAAATGAAAGTTAAGGTATTTTATATGTTCATATCTAGATTGTCTTCCACACATTATTTTATTTTTATGTATTGTTACTATTAATTCATGGTGCACTTCATCTGAACTAATACATTACAATGAAGCATCAATCCATCCATTATAGTTCCAGCTAATTGTTTAACATATCAAGATCAAATCACTTGATATCATTGGCCTTTACATTATGTACATTTATATCAGCTATGTCTATATAACTATTAGATGTATGAAGTAGTAGTAGCTATCATTGACACCTTACTTCAGCATGTGAGTCTTTTCTACATCTAAATATAAATTGAGACCAAATTTTTTTATCAATAATATTTTTTCACCTACTCTAGCTATTACCAACTCAATTACATCACTCTTTCTATCAATTATCATAGTCACCATTCTTAAATCTATGTGCTCGTCTCATATTGATATATTTTCTTAGATCTATTTATGATTTGCATGCTCTACAAACATATCATGACTATGCTATGTTTTTTATTTACATGCCTAAATCATTTGCTCACCACCTTGACACAGATGTTTTCCACTCCTTCCATCTCTCTTAATTTTTTCTAATATACGTTGACCATCTAATAAAATCTACAGTTTTTTAAAATTGTTTTATGAGTTTTTAGTTTAATTTTTTGTCAATAGTATCATAGTTTTATACATTAGATTGTTTAGATATTTAGAATAAGTCTTGATTTGTGTCATAAGTTTTGAAGTTTGTGTCAAAATAATTTGATTCATTTTTTTAAGGTATGGTAAAAAATAATAATATAATAGTCTTTTAGTATTTTTTAGGTTTGAGTTTTGTATAATGTCATGTTCAAAGTTTATAGTCAATTATTTGTCTTTTATAGAAGTCTAGTCTTATTTTGGGTCCATTATCAATTGTCAAATTTTTTTAAAAATGTCAAAAGATGAAAAATGAGTCAAGACTCTTTTTATGGGTCAAATCATTTCATCAAAATATTTTTGTATCAGATAGAGTCAAAAAAAAATGTATGGAAATAATATCATTGGTACATGATGTCCATCATTATAAAATTGAGCCTCAAAGCCAAACTTGTTGAATAAGCAACAACTTACTGGAGGCTAGAGAATATATGAAGTTTGGATGAAAATTGGATTCCTCTCATGAGTCACCTACAATGGGGTCACATCATTGATATGGTAACATTTTTAGTGTGTGTTTTTATTATCATGCATGGTGTGGTTTTATTGGATAGTGTGGATTTTCAATAAAAATACTGAGCATTATGTTCTAGTTTGGTATCCCCTAATGAAGAAAATTGTGGGGAGTAAAAGAACTAAAGTAACACTTGGTTATTGGAAAAAGGTTTGTGTAAATTTGAGAAACCACTGAAGTGTATAAAATAGTTGAGACCTCATATCACCTCTAGATTCATTCTCAACCTACATATAAAAAACCATAAAGGTTCGTGGTAATTCGATAAACCACCAAATGTGTTAGCAAAGAGATGTCCACCTGTCACTTCTAGTTTTGTGGTAATCCTACAAGGAAAAACCAAGGTATTACCAAGACCATGAAGTCACAAAGATGGCATGCCACCTCAAAAGTGAGCAGGTTACATAGAGAGTGTAAAATTTTTTTACCATATTTGAATTAAGGGAGTGATAGGAATTAATAATGTTAAGGGGGTAAATGTTAAGATTTAATATTCATAACATTATTAATTATTATATATGTTTAATTAATTTAAACCTATTATAACACATTAGTTGGTTTGTTATTAATGGAAATTATATTCCCAAAAGATTTGTTATTACCCATGTGTACTAGACAAGTTATTTGTCCTCCTTATTTATTAGGAGGAGGTTGTGCTATCTTGATGGCTATTTAATAGCCAATTTTATTATATCAAATAAATATATTAAAATATAATATTATGATGTGTGATTCTATTTATATGTGTAATTTGTATTTGTCTCTCTATTTGCCAACAAATTTTTGATTCATAAGATATCAAATTTCAAATTCCTCATATTTTTTCATAATTATGTTTATATAGACAAAAACCTATTTTTTTCCAAAATATTGTATAGAGTTTTCAAATTTAACATTTACTTTTTTTAGTAAATTTAAACCTAAAAGTCGCACACTATAATTTTGTTTCCCTATATTCATGGGTTCATCTAATTTATTACTTTTCTAAGAAAAACTATCTTATATTTTTAAAAAACTTAGCCTATAGTCTAAAATTGATATATCATTACTCTATCATGATTGATTATTCCCTAGCATTTTTGAGTCTTTCTTACCCTATTCTCATCAATTTTTAGAACATTTAAAATGGATATAAAGGAGCCTCTTCCTCCTTCTAACCCTAAGGGGGTGATAACTACCATCCCTACAACCAATTTGATGCTATCACTCCTTCAAAGGGTAAGGTATGTGGTGCATGTATCCTTGTTCAATTTGAGGTACCTAGGGTTTGTGTTTATGAATCCCTAAAATATCAAATCACTAGTATGATAAAGTTAATAAAAGAGTTACAAAATTAGATTGGATACTTAAAAAACCCAATACATGGTAATTTTAATCATGTGTTTATATCCTCATATACCAATGTTGTGTCAAACAATAAAAAGCTAAAATAGGATACATATAAAATAAGTGATTCTAAAAGTGTCAAAAATAATAATAAGAGACCAAGTAATATCTTAAGAGACACGATTCAAAACAAAGTGATCAAACTACCTCCTTTACATCCTATAAGGATATCTAAATACTATTGTACATATCATAGAATACATAGGCATCATATAAATTATTGTTTGGCATTATAGTTCAAAAAATACAATGTCTCAAAGATAGTTGTGTTTTTATAATTGATATATCACTCAAGAAAATAATTCACATATAAGTACCTTTCTTAAAGCACATGTACAAAAATAACAAATATGGGTACCAAATAAAAAATCAGAGCAAAAATAGTTGCTAATATCAAACATAATAAAAGGTTCAAAAAGAAAATTTAGATCAAGAAAAGGATAAAAATTTACCTTTCAATAATGATACTCAGTTTTCCAAAAAGTATGGTTTTGGAATGAAATATTTACAAAATTTTGGTTATCATAGTCGAGGATTGGGAAAACATTCCCAAAGCATCACTCATCCTATTTCCATATATGACCATGATGACCATCAAGGCTTGGGCTATATTGATAACACTAATGAAAATCATTCAAAGATACATTAGGCCAATGACAAAGAATGAGATATTTAAAATGAAATAAAATCCAAGATAAAAGAATAAATAGAACAAGATATATTGTCTAAACACCAAGAAGATCAAAACATGATACAAAAAAAGCAAGTATAGAAAGAACAAAAAGTAAGTAAAAAGGGTGTTATCAAATGTGTGCCTTCATATGAAGAAATTTCCAGTCATTACTCAAAGCATTAACTCATTGAACCTTGCATAGATAGAAAACAAGGTCAAAATATCATACTCGACCCAAATTTTGAATTCGATATATGTACTTGGAAATTATTTACATCTCTAGGATATAACATAGAACATGTGAATAAAGCTACTGCATCTAATCTTTGTGTTGGATCTATTAAATGTAGTGTTAAACTTAGATCCAAATAAAGCTTTACTGTATTGCATATTTGTCCATTTTTTACTAAATATAAGGCAAAACTTAACAAACCATGGTTATTAGTAACAAAGGAAAATAACGTTGTAACAAAGGTACCAAGTACAAACTTACCAAAGAGCATGATACACTTTCTAATCCTACTATGCATACATGTGTCACATATCATTCAGGATGAGTTATACATTCACCAATCCTCAATGATACTCATCAATTGGATGGGAGCATAGGTTAGTCTTTTTGGTTTCAAATATTCTAAAAATAAACTACCAAAAAAATATAAAAACATTAAAAAATCCAAAAATGTTTTTATCATAAAACATGTTATATTGGCTCTTTGGCATCTATATGTTAGTTCCATGTTAATGGATGGCATATAATTCACTTCTACATTCACATTTGTGTCATGCTTCTAATTGAGTGTGATACATGCATACACAAATACATGATCTTTTCCTTTTGGATGTTGGGCCTTCCCTCTACTCATGTCATGTGGACATTGAGAGCATTCACTTCTTTGATCTTGTTACACATAGGTTATATCAGTCTATGGTCTCTTCATTATCATGTTGGATCTCTTATGTACTTACAAATTAAAAAAATATATTCCACAGGGTAAAGAATAAAGTTCTAGATCGTGCTTGATGAAGAAAATGAATATATCATAATTTTCTAGCTCTTATACTTGTAAATTATCATTGTCATTTTCAAAATTTCAAGTTGCATTTTTTTGTAATAACATTTTTTCATATTATAAGTCATGCAAAATTGATAAGTCTTTTTTACAAGTTTCAAGCTATGCAAAAATGTCAAGTCACTTTTTCAAGTTTCAAGTACTATGAATTTGTCAACGCACTTTTACAAGCCTCATAAACTACAAAAAGGTGGTTATGTAGTATAACCACTCATTTTAACTCATAAATTAAAAAAAATTATCTCATTTGAAGGGATTTTTGACAATTAGACAAATCCTGGCAAAAGGAGAAAGATGAGATTGTAATTTCAACTTTTAGAAGAATCAATACAAAGAGAGTTTTTACAGACTTTGTGTCAAAAATATTTTTGAATAGATAATGTATGTGTATATGTTATTCTATCTTATTATTCTTATTTCAAATATTTATTAATGTATGTGTATATGTTATTCTATCATGTTATTCTATCTAATTTTTCTTGTTTCAAATATTTCTAAGTTGCATTGCTAGATAGTCAATGTACATGGATTTTTCATTGTATAACTCTATTTGAATCTACATTAGGAATTTCCATTTTTGCAAAAATTTGGTGGAACTAAAATAGAATTTACATCTTTTTTTTTTTGGAGAATACAGGGTTGTTGCTTATCTTTTTTTTTAATGTTATTTAATCTCATTGTTGTATTTATTGTGTTCTTACATTCAAAATATTTTTTTTCCACCCCTTTATATGACAAAGGTTTCCTATGCCAAAATATCCATTTTGGATTTTTCTAATGATATTTTGTGTTTGGCTATCTATAATCATCCTTATTCTTCCATTTTCCTTGCATACTTTTCTTTCCTTTATTATCTCCCACCTCTACTTCCTTTCTACCACATTTTCGTACCTTTTGGTTAAAATTTCAATATGCATATAAAACACCATTTTTGTTATAAATAGTTTTATTTATATTACTATCTTTTATTAAAATAGAGGTATCTATACCTTCTAATAGGAGATGGACTTTGTCCCTACACTATTGATAAAAACTCTCATTTGTCCCATTGACAATTTTTCCAGCCAACATATTAGAACTAATTATTCTTGTGCGTGTGATAATAAATTATTAATGTAAAAATAGTTTATATAATTTGTGACAAAAAATTACGTAGGAATGTGAGTGAATTTTTAGGATAAGTTAAATGGAGTATTTTTAGGGGTTTATTGATATGACATGGCTCCTTCTTTGTAGGAGATAATTTGTCTATATGTAAGTGATTATTATTAAGTGATATAATTTATTCTTTATTTGTGTAATATATCATACTAAATCCATTATTGGTACTAGATAGTGAGATCCAAAATATTGTAATTATTTGATTATCATTATAATAAGAGTCTAGTAGAAGGGAGACATTCCAAAGGAGGTACCTTAATGGTGGATTTATCGTGTGTAAAGTGAATCTTGTAAAATAGTGATAGGAGTAACATAAATACATGTTGAGGTGTATAGCAACACTTTAATATATTCCACACTTGGCACGTCAAATTTGAGTATATATCAGACAATATAGCTTTTTAATCTAAAATTTTAATTACATTTAAACTCTATAACTGAGCTACTAGGGAAAAATATAATTTGAGGGAGTAGAGACTCATTAAGGTGGTTGTACATGTCATTAAACACTTGGTTGTATTGTTAGAGATATATATGACTTTGACATTTTAGTTACAATAGCAAGAAAGACTCTAACTTGGTTGGATTGTCTTTTAACAACATTGAAGTCTCATACCTATCTCAGAATTACCATCATGCATGTATTATAATTTTAGATGTGAATAAATAAGCTTAATTGACTTATTTATCCATATTTTATTTAAATTTAGTCTTCTTCCTCAATATAAGAATCTATATGAGTTTTTATTCTTTTGTTGTTGCCCACATGGAATTTTCATGCCAATTATTTCAAGTCAGTAAGTAATTATTTTAATAATGTTTTGATATTTAATTTTTTTAGTCTTTGGTCAATAGTGAGTATGCTTTAGTGAGTTTATTCTATAATAATTATTTAGTTTTAGTATGTCATTTAATCATACTAATTTTTTATTGTTTATTTTTTATTTTAGTATCATGTTTTGTTAGTAATCATTTATTGTCCTTTCCATTAAATAAATCACCATTGTAAAATGATGAATTTTTTACTATGCTATTCTAGTTGGTACTGACCTTCTCCCAAAAATGGTTACTTTTTAAAATCAAACCTCTCCTTGGGGTTGGCTAATTTTCCTAACATGTCAGTGGCATGATAAATTACCCAATTAGACTCATATATAAGAAAATCAAGGTCTCATTCAAAAGGGACTTGGTACTTATATGGTATAGATATGTACACTATCTGCAGATGCTAAATCTATATTTTATATGCTAAAATAGTCTTATACACTTGAAAAATATCACTCATGGATCAACCATTTAGTTTATAACCTCTCTACTATTACAAGGCTCATGTTTACCATCTCACAGTGTCTAAATTCTTATATTGTAATTTAAACCTGATATTTTGATTACCCAAATCACCTATAACCCATAATATACTTAAAACTTGATATATATCCTTCACTGTTAGTTATAGATATTCAACATTTCACTATTCTCTTAGACACTACCATCTATGTTTAGACACTAGCATTGATGCTAGTGTCCATGTTCTAATTCTAGTGTCCATACATCATAAACACTCAAATTTAAAAATATTTTGATATATATGGGTTACCCTACTCTTATTAGTTAACCCTCCCATGAGAAATTTTTGAACTGTGTGATATAAATAAAAACTAAAGCCCACCCATGTAAGAATATACAGCAACTACAAAGCAATCACCTATTAATCTCATTAAATCACACAAATATTTAATGATGACTATTAGTAAATATTACCTCTTAATGACCCACTAAAATAAAGATAATTATATAATATTATATTTATTTAATAAATTATATCTAGATTTACACAAATATGCATATGATATAGTCAACAATAAAAAATGATTATATGCTTATTATTTTCAAAGAAAAAGACTTGGCAAAGATGCATACAACGAAAGTGAATTTTCATAAGAAAATAAGAATTTAATTTTGGTTCCTTATGTGTCACCTTTGCATGATTTAATCAATAAGGTGTTAAAAATTGATGAACATATTATGCAACAATCCAAATTATGCCACATCAAAATACACATGTGATATTTTTGCCTATGTTATTAGAAAATAAAATTATTACATTACCAAATACTAGACATTAAGAAACAAAATGTCTTGAAAATAATGAAAGAAAATCCTTTTATTCTTATCACTAAATCATAGGACATGATAGAAATAATTATACTACACCGTGCAAACAAATATAAAAATACAAACATAAGGGTATGATGGCATAATATAAAATTGAGAAATTCTTACTTCTATAGAAATTCAAGAAGCACCATCTATAACTTTATCAAATAAATAATGTCCTGACCAAAATTACTTAACAATTACATTGTTCATGCTAGGTGCTTATTTTTGGCATAATCATATTGAATCTACACAAAAGGAAAGTCATTATAATTTGAGCATATTTTTAAAAATGGGATATAACATCAAAGACTTTTATCATAGTGGGAATTGGGAAGACTCTTTGGGATACATCATATTACCAATTTCTTGTGGACACCAAGTTGTCCTTACAAAGGTGTGGATCATATCTCATGTGTATCAACATGAATTTACATTGGGAAAATTTTGGTTATTCCTATTGGAGGACACAATAGATCCTAGACCCCTTTGCATTTTATTGAGTACCCCTTTGTGTGTGCTTGATTGTTTATGGATCTTGTGCTTGTTACTTGTAGATGTTTCCATGATCCATATCATGCATATTACGGATTATTGTGTTTGGATATTACAATCTTAATTTATACATCTACTTAAACATGGTACCACTATATGCTTATTTATTACATGATTGATACAAATATGTCATGGTTATCTTATCCTTTTAAGATAATGTGACTATTACATTACATTCCCCTCAGCTCAAAAGGGGGGCATATCAGTGGAGTCATGTTATAGAGACATGATTCCATGTACACATAGCTAAAAAATTGGCAGCATTCCATATAGTTTACATGAATTAGATATACATTTGGGTTATAATTTTATGTATTTGGCATCAATTTTTATAGATTTGGGACATATGTTTTCAAAATTATGGAAAATATTATATAAATTTGACATATTAGAGTATACATTTTAATAGATACTTCAACTTGAAACACATTATAGGTGCATATGCCATGAAAATAGATCAAATCATTGATACACATTTAGATTATATACATATTTATGCACCTTACCAAGATGCATCTATTGAGCTTTTATCTACCACATTGGTTTGGCTCCCTTGGATAGTGTGATTGAGATTAATTACCCTTGATGGACTATAACTACACTCCTTTTTTAGGTTGATATAGTTATACCATTTGACTTGACTAGATTATGTATACACTTGAGATGTGTGATAAATATTTGATGCACGCAATGGACTTGGCACAACTCACCTTTGCACCGGATTGGGGGCATGATCACCCTCCAATTATCCTCTTCACATATCAAAGGTTACTTTGTTAATCTCTCTTTCTCTATAATGCTTTAGCTAGAAGCATCATTACCAATTCAAACTACTAATGGGAAACATGATTACTTCAATACACACCAAAACTCCTTCCTTGCTCTCTTCTCTTTCAAGAATTTCAAATTATTTTAAATTTAATATTATATGCACTAATTCCATTGTAACATTCTCTTATTTTTAGGTAATACACATACACAAAATTGAAACCACGGTAAAGCAAGGCATGTTGTACACACCAAAGTATGCATTTTTTTATTTTAACCTAGTAATTTAATCCTTATGCATTACTATATTAAAGGGGGGGATGTAGATGTTGATTATGGATTTTACATGACACTTATAAAATATTACTCATTGCTCAACCCTTCAGTTTAGGATCTTTCTTTTCTCATGTTCACCATCTTACTATGCCTAAATGCTTATCGTATAGTTTGTCCTTGATATTTTTATTACCCAGATCACCTATAGCCCATAATATGCTTAAACCTGATATGTATTCTTCACTGTTAGTTATAGATATTTAATATTTTATTATTTTCCTAGACACTACCATCCAAATTTGGACATTAACATTGACACTTGTGTCCCTATTCTAATGCTAGTGTCTAAACTTCACAAACACTCAAATTTGAAAATATTTTGATATTTATGGGTCAACCTATTTATCTTAATTAACCATCTTATGATATATTTAAAAAGGTATGGCATAAATAGAAAACAAATCCAACTCATTTATGAATCTAACAATTACCAAGAAAACACCTATCAAGCTCACTACATCATTCACACAACTGAGTTATATTACCTTATTCGTCCATATTCCATATCAGTCATAGTAGTAATATTCTTATGGTTCTAAATCATTCAAAGAACATCCCATGAGTATTATTTTTCAAGTTTCAAGATAGATCACTACATGAACTAAGATATAGCATATTGCATAATTATTTACATACAAGCCCACATAAGGGGAAAATTACATCAATTTTAGGCCCTCTTCATAGTATATGTCTATGTAGGTAGTACTCATTGATAGAGGCATTGATGAAGTTAAATTAAATTCACTTGAGCCCACTAAGTCTTATTTTTCAAGGTTTCATTCCCTAATTAGAGGACCTAGGGTTTTGAGATACTAAAAGTGTTAGTTTTAAGATATAAACATCAAAACTAGTGTTCTTATTTTGATGATAGTATCCAGGATGATAGAGAGATAATTTATAGAATCTTAATAATCATTGTGAAGCATCACCCTAATGGTTTTTGCACCTACACTTATCATATTTACTTGTGCATCATTCAATAAGATAATTATTATCCTTTTTTTTATGATTAAATACCAAATTAACCATTTTGAATTGTACTTATATATCTAAAATAGTTGTATAATTTAACATTGTATCAAAATATATTATGAATCTATACTATTTAATTTTTGTACCTATAAAATAGTCTTTTTATTAATTGTTTAGGTTATTATCTCAACCCTTAATTCTAAAAAGGGTTAAACATTATTTCACATTGAAAAAATCTACCCCACCCTTCCTAAATTATAAATAAATCACTAGGATCAGTAACAAGCCAAGTCTAAAGCACACTAAATCTAAGTCAAAGCAAGTATTTTTAAATATCAAATCTAAATAATTAGCTACAAACATATAATAAAGTAGCACAATTGCACATCACACTATAAGCTGAGAACTACATGTGGCATGATTTTCTTCCTCAAAGTATCATATACATAGGCAATAGTCAATCATCAAATAGTGGTGATTAGAATTATCTTAGACCATTAAACTTTATTAGTTTTTGGTAGGGTTCTAGACCTAAAAAGCACAACTAGGGTTTTAAGGTGAAGGAGACTAATTTATAGAGTTGTATCCATTATCAAAGATCAATATCATAAATATAGTGTACAAAGATTAAAAAAGTGACCATATAGTCATAGTCCCTTATTGTCACATAGGTCAATACTAACCAACACATCTCAATATCGATTGGGGATATTGACCTAGATTGACAAAATTAGCGTTATGCAAAGAGAGTTATAATTCTTGAACCAAATGACTCATAATCCTAATATTATATAATCTCCACTCCCAAAATACAGTCATAGTTAGACACTCACCAAGAATCTAATTTGTGGAGAATTCAAATTTTTAATCTAGTTCTAATTTAGAATTATTATTCATATTTCCCCCTTTGTACCAAAATTTATTATGTTTACATCATCAATGATCAAAATTGATCCTTAAATGTTATTGAAAGTTCAATAACTCAACCAACCTACTTAGAACCATGTTTTTGACTAAGATTGGTCTTATATGATGTAATTGACTCCATTGAAATGAGAGTATTATTTTATCTTTGAAACCTTAATATAATCTTCAACCACTCCAAAACTATAAATATAAAGTCTAATATATGCAAATATTTCCCTACATGTTTTTTGGTTCATGAAAAAATTATAGTACCCATTAGATGCTCATGTATCATTTTCTCTTGTTAATCTTATCAATAAATTTAAGTATATTGAATACTATTATGATAGTTAAGCTTGTATTTGAGTTTTATCAATTATTTTTCTTTTATAAAAGTATGTCATGGAGTCAATATTTTTTACCTTTTAATATTCACCATAAGAAGTGATACTACTATAGATACTAAAATATGATTATATATAATAGTCTTGTACACTTGACAAATATCATCATGGTTCAACCCTTCATTTCATGACCTTCCCATTGACAAGGGGCTAGTGTTCACCATCTCACTATGATCAAATGCTTATATTATAGTTTGATCTTGATATTATGATTACCCAAATCACTTTTAGCCCATAGTTTATATGAAACCTAATTTATATCCTAATCTAGTAGTAGTATATCTTTAGTTACTTTCTATCCTCTTGGACACTACAGTATAGACTAGGACACTAACATTGACATTAGTGTCCTAGATCTAATGCTAGTGTTTGAGCCTTAAAAATGGTTAAATTTGAAAATATTTAAACATGTATGGGTCAGAATTTTTGTATTAATTAATCCTCCCATAAGATCATTTCAAAATGTATCATATAAATACAAAAAAAGGTCACTCAATATCATTCGTAAATTACCAATAAAACACCTAATAAGCTCATGCTTAACAATTTGCATAATTGAGTTCTAATGCCCTATTCTTTCCTATTTCTAAAATGGTCATATGAGTAGTCTTCTTGTAGGTCTAAATATTTCAAAGAGTATCCAATGATCAGTATTTGTCAAGTTACAAGCTAGATCACTACATGCATTTGCATATAACATTTTGAAAAATTATTTAAACATAAGCCCACATAAGGGGAAAACTACATTGGTTTAATGCCATTTTTAAAGTATATGTCTATGTAGGTAGTGCACATTAATAGAGGGGTATTTGGGGTAAGCTCAACTTCACTTGATCTTACTAACCCTCATTTTTTAAGGTGCCTTGCCCAAGTTGGTAGACCTAGGGTTTTAATCAAAATACTGATATCTAGATCTATGTGCATGATCTAAGTTAATAATCTATAAGAAAATAATGATTATTAATAGGTGTAGTTGGTAATTATATAAAATGACCTATATTTCATACTATATAGAAGTGTTATATTCAGGATAGTATCATCAATGATAATGTCTAGACTGATACAGATCAAATATTTTGAATCTAATGAATTATTATAAAGTGTCATCCTATATTCTCTTTTACTTGCATCTATTAGATCCACCTACACATCAATAAATGAGTTAAGTATTTTTTATTCATTGTGTTTCTACATTTAAATTACTATTGGAATTGTAATTTTTATATTTATCGTAATTTCATAATTCAACATTATATTAGAATATTATGAATCTAAATTATTTAACTATCCTATTTTTAGAATAGCTTAGCCATTTTTTTATTAGGATATTCTCCCCATAACCATTTCTAACTAAAAAAAAGTTTAAAATATTGGTGAACCCAATGTGATCCATAATACATAAGCCTACAAATATTGGAACTTTCCTCTACCCACAGGACACACTACGTTGTGGACATCTACTTATATTGATCATGATTGATTTAGGTGTTATTAATTTATGATCACTTTAAATTATCATGTTGAAATTATATATTAACTCTTAATCATGTCTATACTCCTATTTAAATCTTATACAGAGTACCAAATATGCTATTCTACATGACATTTTTATAACATATATATGTAAACACTAGTATGATATATTTATGCTAGTTGTTTGTATTTATACTATTCATATTATAACATGGATTAATTAATTATAATACTTGTTTTCTAACTTTTATCCATTATGGAATATTTGGACATGTTCCTTGTTTGTTTTCCATAGTGATACTATGTGTTGTTTCTTTTTTGTTAGACATTTGAACATATTTTCCCTTTAAGTGTGCAACATTTGAACATGCCTTTTATTTATAGTCTCTTTAGACCCCTTCTACATGAAATTGAGTGTAATTTTGTGTGTACTTGATTATTTATTGATTTTATGATTGGTACTTTTAGATATTACCATGATCCATATCATTCACCTTAGGGCTTGTTGTGATTGGATACTATGATCTTCATAGAGACATCTAATTTGACATAATACCATAATGTGTTTCATTACTAAATGATTGATATATCTATAACATGGTTATCTTATCCTTTTGATATAAGGTGACTATGATATTACATTACCTAACATCAAAATGGAAACATGTAATGAGACATGAATCTACACAGAGATGCAATAGGCACAATTGGTAGTATTTGATATAGTTTACATGATTTAGATATGCACATGGGTTAGAATATTATGCAGTTGGCATCGATTTTAAAAATTTAGGATAGAGTTTTTCATATTTATTATAGATATTATATATAATTTACATAGAAGAGGTTACCTTTTTGATAGAAACTTCATCTTAAGACACATTAAAGGTGCATATGCTATACAAAATCACCAAATCATAAATACATATTTATATTATATACATTTTTATGTACTAACCTTATGAAGATGCACTGATTAAGTTTTATCTATCTATAATAATTGGCTACATTAAGTAGCAATGATAAGACTCGGTGTTCTTGATGGAATTGGCACTACTTCCATTTTATAGGTTGAGATGGTTACAACAATTTACCTAGGTGAGATTGGATAGATTTTGTACACACTTGGGTTATGTGATTAAGATTTAGTGATCTTGATGTCTATGGCACAACTCACCCTTGTACCAGAAAGGGAGCATGATCACCCTCAAATTCTCCTCTTCACATGTCTGAGGTTCAGTTGTGAGCCTCTTTCTCCATTGCTTTCGAAAAAAGCTTCATTACCAAATCAAATTACTAAGGGTAGCATGCTTGCATCGACACACAAGTGTACTCATTCTTTGTTCTCTTTTATTTCAAGTATTTTAATTATTCAATTTTAGATTATATTCACTAATTACATTATATCATGCTCTTGGTTGCAAGTAATACACAAACAAAAAATTCAAACAGGGTTCAAATAAAGACAAGGTGTGTTTCACATAACATAATATGCATTTATTTATTTTACACAAGTAATTTCATTCTTATGCATTACTAGATTAAAATGGGGGAATATAGATACTAAAATATAAATATATATGATAAACTAGTCTTTTACACTTGAAAAATATCACTCATGGTTTAACCCTTCAGTTCATGATCTTCCCACTGGCAAAAGGCTTATATTAACCATCTTGTTATGCATAATTGATTATCATATGGTCTAACCTTGATATTATTATTACCAAAATAACCTTTATCCCTTGGTATTCATAAAACCTTATTTATATCCTAATTGGTATTTATATACCTTCATAAACTTCATATCTTCCTAGACACTACTATCTAGACTATAACGTTGAAGTTAGTATCCCAAATTTGACACTAGTTTTTTAGCCTTGAAAATGGTCAAGTTTGAAAATATTTTGACATTTATGGTTCATCCTATGGTACTCTTTTAACCTTCCCATGAGATCATTTCATAAGGTTTGGTTTAAATAAAAAACAAAAGGTCATTCATTATCATGTAGCAATTACCAAGAAAACACCTATCAAGTTCACCCTTAATCATCTGCACAATTATGTTTTACTACCCTTTTATTTTATATTTCCAAACCATTCATAGGATTAGTATTCTTACAAGTTTGATGAATTCTTGCATATAACATATTGCATAATTTTTCACACATAAACCCACATAAGAGGGATAACTACATTACTTTGAGGCCCTCTTTGGAGTATATGACTATGTAGTAATTATTCATTAACATAGGGGTATTTGAGGTCAAATCAACTTCACTTAATCTCAATATCCCCCATTTTACAAAGTGATATGACCAAGTTTGAGGACTTAAGGGTTTGAACAAAATACTGATATCCAAAACTTGCACACATGATCCTAAAATAGAATTTGTAAAGTGGTAATGAACCCTAATAGGCATAGGTGGTAAATTAAAAAAAGGACCTATATTACATACCAAAAAATCATTGATGGTAGTGTCCAGATCTGAATTATAGTGTTTAGGTTAATAGAAAGAAAATATTCAAAATCTAATGAATCGCTATAGAGCAACATCCTATCTTCTCTTATATTTATATCTTCCAAATCCACCTATGCATCAATAAATAAGCTAAGTATTTTTTATTATTCCACTAACACAATAAATATGTAGGCTTGTTTTTTTCAATCAAATTTATGGTCAACAAACAAATCATTCATAACCACCCATATTTCATAAAAGCTAGCTCTAAATTCATGCACATACCTAATATAACTTTTGATCTATAACTAGTAAGCCTTGATATGATTAATGAAAATTATTCTCCTAAAATTTGGACATTTGATTAATTATCTAATGATGAGTCACTACTATAGTACTTGGGGGCATATGATGATCTCCCTTCCTTTTATAAAAAGGTTTCTTCATACCACCTCTGCTCAAGACTACTTTGGTGAGAATAATGAAACTAATATCCAACATGATATAGATAACATAGTTACTACAGACCATATATCATAGATAAATCCACTTTCCTTAATGAAGAAATAATATAATATAATTATGAAACAAATCAAGATCTTTGACCAATATTACTAATTATAATGATGCAACATAATGAAAGTAAGAACTATCGACAAGTTCTACATGATATCTAGAATTATTCTCTTGGGCTTATTCTAACTTGCTCAACATAAAATCTAGCTCTAAATTCAAGCACATACCTAATACTACTTTTGATCAATAACTGGTAAACCTTGATATGATTGATGAAAATTTTTCTCCTAAAATTTGGACATTTGATGAGTTTTACAATGATGAGTCGCTACTCTAATACTTGGGGGCATATGAGGATCTCCCTTCCTTCTATCATAAGAATAGGTTTCCTCATACCACCTCTACTCAAGACTACTTTGGTGAGAATGATGAAACTAATATCCAACATGATATAGATAACATAGTTCCTATAGACTATATATCATAGATAAATCTACTTTCCTTAATGAAGAAACAATACAATATAATTATGAAACATATCGAGATCCTTGATGAGTATTACTAATTTCAATGATGAAATATAATGAAAGAAAAAATTATTGACAAGTATGACTATCCAAAATTATTCTCTACATGTGCTCAACATCGATCCATTTGTGGCAATGCAAAATATACTACTATATCTAAATGTAAAGCCCATCAAGTAAAATATTCATAAGATGCATCCCAAGGTATTCCTCCTTATAAAATATGGGGTACAAAGAGTCTTACATGTAGACTTCATTAGAAAAATTGGACATTTTGATTGGGTTTATAATATAGTCCTTGTCACCAAACCTAATTGAATCATCTTATCTAATGCACCTAAGATATAATTTACATGATTACCTGAGTCTCTAGCTTCACTCCTTAATAATCTAGTGGAGTGTCATCTCATATCTCTCTCTCCTCCATTAGAGGTTGATATGAGTCTACCTATACCAAAAAGATATGATAAAAATGTTTATTGTGACTATAAACAATGTGTTGGGTATTTTTAAAACAAATATTACAAGTTGAAGCACAAGTTATAAGACCTTTTTGATATCAAACATTCACATTTGATGATCTTCCAAATGATTTAGGGTCACTACATAGTGACCATCAAAACTATAAAATATTCAATAATTTATTACAAGATCATTTTAAGGAAACACTAAAATTGAAAATGGCATATCATACACATCCTCATCCACCAAATTATGGGAATACATTAAATGGGATTATTATCACACTTAAACAAATAATACTTCTTATGGTTTAAAAGATTTATATTACATTTAATGATAATGAAATTATGGATGATGAATCACATCTTCACTCTTTTTTTTAATAGAGAACATATTGACCATCAACCTATAGACATTGTTATGATTGATAATGTTTATAATGAGAATGTAAGTACCATGACATTACTCATATATTTGGGATATACACATGATGATTCATACCCTTCAACCAACATGTTTTTAGTGAGATTGATTTTCTTTTATGGGTTAGTCTAGCACATGTGACCATAACACTTTTAATTATACCACATACATAAGTATTTGATATGTTATTTGGACTAATTTTTATTCATAATCTCCACTCATTATCCTCCATAGTGCATATATGTCTCAAGTAAAGTCGTGCCAATAGTGTAATCATAGTTTTAGGGATTCAATATGAGCATCCACTATAGCAAAACATGTTTATTCTAATATAACTAATTATAAAACCTATTCAAGTTAATCTTAAGATAAATTGTAAGAAAATGGAAATCCCCTTTCCTAGGCAATCGATACTAGAGAGGTAATTGCATCAAAGATACATAGTGGACTTCATGGAGCCATCATCTATACCTACGCAACCTAGGAAATTATTGAGAGAAGATCAACATATTTCAGAGAGGGTATAAAGACCCAAAATTAAAGTTACATCAAAAAAAATGTCACTAAGCAACAGGGTTTATGAATCATTACAACTTATAATATTGCTTCACGACCACAAAGTCATATGAGGCATATGTAGAGTATTATAGATTATTTAGATATAGATTTGGGATATATGCATGATCCTTAGTAGCATGACCAATATTTTTTACCATATATTGAGTCTATAGTACCTTAAATGAGTATCTATTATATGGGATCATTAGTTATCTTTCTCTTCCCTAAATTCAAATATTTAAAAAAATCAAAAAAATAAAAAAGTCAAGAAAATAAAAAATAATTTAGATAAATAAAAAATACTTAGAATTTACATATTCAATAGCTTTTACATATGTTGTTTATTTTATATTGGTATATAGCATATCATTTCCTTTTTATACACACATATGTTTCATAATTACTTGAGTGTGATATAGGCATACACTAGATCTATAATACATGAGCATGTAGATGTTAGACACTTCCTCTACCCATGAGACACACTACATTAGAGGCATCTAATTCTATTGATCATGCTAGATACAAGTGGTATTATTTTATGATCACTTTACAATATCGTATTGAGCTTATATACTAACACTTATACATGTCTATACTCATGCTTACATCTTACATAGTGATATGCTATGCTATAGGACATTTTTGTAACATATATATACATGGATTAATATGATAAAACTAAACTAGTTACCACCTATTCATCTTATCATATGGCTTACTCAACTATACTTATTATTTACTACCTTGTCTCAATTGTGTAACATTTGAACATGTTCCTTTTTTATTGGCTACAGAACCACTGAGTGTTGTTTATTTGGTGTGTGGACATTTGAACATGTCCTCCCCTTGATTGTGTGGAATTCTAGCATGCCCCTTATTTCTCATTAGACCCCTTTTATATGACACAAAATTTTCTTATGTATGTGCTTGATTTTTTTAAGCTCATGTATGTTACTCCTAGGCATTTCCATGATCCATATCATGCATATTAGGGCTTTTTATGATTTAATCCTCTGAACTTCATATATACATCTACTTTGACATAATATTAGTATATACTTCATTATTACATAATTGATATAGATATAAAATTATTATCTTATCCTCTTTAAATAAGGTGACTACCAAATTACATTCCTCTCACTTTAAAATGAGGAAATAATAGTTTGGAATGCCATAGAGATATGAATTCACACACATGGATTTAACATAATTGGAAAATTTTGATACAATTTACATGATTCAAATATACACTTGGGTTAGAATCTTATGCATTTGGCACTGATTTTACATATTTGGGATAATGTTTTTTAGATTTTTGATAGATATTATACACATTTTATAGATTAAATGTTAAATTTTGAGAGATACTTCAAATTGAACCACATTAGTGGTACATATATCATACAAATGCACCAAATCATAGATACATAATTATATTATATACACATTTATACACCAACCTTACCAAGATGCACTGATTGAGCTTTATCTATTTACAACAGTTAACTACATTAATTTATGTTGTTTAAACTAAATTCCCTTGATAAACTTGGCACTACTTTCCTTTTTCAAGTTGAGATGATTACACCATTTGACCTAGGTGAGATTGGCTAGATTATGTATACACTTGAGTTATGTGATTGAGATTCATTGATCTCAATGGCCTTGGCACAACTCACCCTTGCACTAGATTAGAGGCATGCTCACCCTCACATTCTCATATTCACATCTCAAAGGTTTAATTATGAAACTATCTTTGGAATTCTTCAATAAATAATCATCACTACCTAATAAAATTGCCAAGGAGAAACATAATTGCATTGACACACATGTGTACTCCTTCTTTTCTCTATTTTATTTCAATTATTTTTAATTATTTAATTTTATATTATATACACTAACTACATTATAACATGTTCTTAATTGTAGGTAATACATAAAAAAACAAATTCAAACAAAGCTCTAATAAAGACAAAGTGTGTTGTACCCACCAAGTTACACATTTCTTCCCTTTATACTAGTAATTTCATCCTTATGAATTACTAAATTAAAGGGGGAGATATAGATACTAAAATATAATTATATATGATAAAATATTCTTATACACTTGACAAATATCACTCATGGCTCAATCCTTCAGTTCATGACCTTCTCATTGCCAACATGTTAGCATTCACCATCTCACTAGGTCTAAATGTTTATCTTATAGTATGACCCTAATATTATAATTACCCATATCACCTATATCCCATAGTCAACATGGAACATAATTTATATCCTACTTTGGTAGTTACAAATCTTTAACAAATTTCTATTCTCTCAAACATTACCATCTAGACTAGGACATTAACATTGATGTTATTATCTTAGATCTAACACTAGTGTCTGAGCCTTAAAAATTATTAAATTTAAAAAAAAATTGACATGTATGGGCCAACCTATTTGTCTTAATTAACCTTCCCATGAGATTATTTAAAAATGTGTGGTATAAAATACAAAATAAAATATCATTCATTATCATATAATAATTACCAAGAAAACACCTTTCAAGCTCACACTTAATCATTTACATAACTAAGTTCTACTAACCTATTCTTTTATATTTTAAAATCACTCATAGGATGATTCTTTTTATAGGTCTGAAGCATCAAAGAGCATCCCATGAGCATTATTTTTCAATTTTCAATCTTTATCACTACATTCACTTATTTATAGCATTTTGTGCAAATGTTCACACACAAGACCACAAAAAGGGAGAACTACATTAATCTAAGGCCATCTTTAGAGTATATAAATATGTAATAAAAACTCATGATAGTGGGTTATTTAAGCTCAATTCAACTTCACTTGAGCCCACTAACCTCCTTTTTTCAAAGTGACATGCTCAAGCTGGAAGACCTACAGTTTTGAGAAAAAGACTAATATACATAACCTATGAATGTTTCAAAATTCATAATATATAAGGTGACATGAATCCTAATAGGTACAGTTAGACATTCCAAAAAAGGGCATGTATTCTATATCAAATAAGAGTATCATATTTAACATATAAGCATCGATTATATTATCTAGACTAATAAAGAGCAAATTTTTAAAACCTAATGAATTACTATTAAGAATCACCATGTCTTAACCTACACCTGCATCTTCCAAATCTACCTACACATCAATAAATGAGCTAAGTATTATTTTTTATTCATGTTTATACATTCAAATTACTATTAGCATTATAATTTCTATATTTAGCATAGTTTCATTATTTAGTATTATTTTAGAATATTTTAATTTTGAATTCTTTAATTGGCCTACTTTTAAAATAGCTTAGACATTTGTTTGAATAGGCTATTCTCCCTCTAACCCTTACCAATTCAAAAAAGGGTTAATAAACTAGTGGACGTGTCATATTTCAACCTACATGGGATAAGTAGAAATAAAATGAGGAATGAAACATGCCATGAATACAAAAATTACTTAAGATATCTACTAGCAAATTATGAAAAGTTACTTAATGAGACACATGTATTCCAAGAGGTTTTTAACAATGTATTATTGTGAGTTATAAAAAAATCATAAGGGTATTATTTAGTATCATATCAAAAATATGTTATACAATAGTTTTAATAAGTGTTATTTAGATCCCAAAATGTTTGGTGATAAAAAATCTAAATGAAAGTCTATACGGCTTGTGTGTATACCAAAAAAAAATGAATAAGATGCAAAATAGAGAAAAAAAAAATAGAAAAAAATTATATTAATGTACATTTTTTTAACATGGTATACTCTTGAGAAAGATGTATGGTTATTACTTTTATACTATTTATCTACGAATAAATGCTAATAATGTGTATACATATATTACAATGTCGTGAAGGCTAATGATCCATTATAGAAGTTGAACCATTTAGGCTTCTATGTGTGAATATTCAACTTCTAAAAATTACGTGGATTGACTAATAATTGTGTGGTATCTTGAAAGATGTTGTATCATAACCCAATCCCCAAAAATGCCACATGCCACAGTATAATGTGGTATAGAGTGTCCATGTGGTAGATGTGTAATAGATAAGATTTTTAGAGGTTGATATGTGAAGTATGTTTATAGGTGTTTCACAAACTGGCTAATGTTTTTTATATATTGTGTAAATTGACCAAAGAGATGCAATGTTGTGTAGCTAGTGCAAAATGAAAAAAGGTTATACCATGTGAAATGTGGATTCAAAGTTTATGGTATTGATATTGATTATCCACATTTTGGCATAAGGAAGCAACATTGCTCCTCACTATTGTAAGGGTTAAGCCCTTGAAATTTACATAATCTATGCCTGTTAGGTGAAGTGCACGATGTTATCTTTCAAAAAATGTTACATGTTTCTTGGTGACACACTATAATGTGTCTAGATTTATGAAGGGGTTTTTTAAGAACAAGATCTATGTCACATAATTCCTAGCACTCCACAAGATGCACATGATGTGAGGAGCTACATTATTTAGTATTTAATGTTGTACAACATGGATCCTAATGCTATGCAAGATGCAAATTATGCTAGGAGCCATACAAAGGTGATACAAGAAGAAGTTATGTGACATGTTTCTTGGTGTTACACGAGAGGAACATGATGAAATGGCTCATGTGATGTTGAGAAAGTGACCAAAGGCACTCAAAGTGAGATCATAAAATGGTGCAGTTGTGTGTGAATCATTCACCCTTTCTTAAAAATCAATCATCTTGATTACGTTCAGTCAAGAAGAAAGTTTAATGTAACCTTCTCAAGATTTAACATGGCATTATTAGAGTGTGGAATCACTTCAATAATTTTGTATATCTTACTATCCACTGATATGGTATTACTCTAAGTATTGAATTTATACACACCATGAAACAAGTGCATGTATGCATGCCCAAGGATTACATCATAAGAATCAATTTACATTATATCATAAACTAGCTTATCTTTGAAAGGAAGGATATATTTTATGAAATGACATTTTTGAGTGATATGTACAACTTTAGTTTGATAGGAATTGATACATTCTAAATTACAAGGACATGGATGAGGCATCATTGGAAGCTTTAGAAATTTGACAATTGATTCAAAGATAAAATTATTCATGTTACTAATGTTGACCAAAAAATACACATATTACCCTTTTACTAGACATATGTGAATGGAATAAGCATGTTTATTCTACATTAGGCACCACGAGTGTGGTTTTTTACTAAGATAAGTAGACATGTGTTTTGTGTCATCTACTTCAAATAATTTTGGTCCCTTGTTTATATACATGTAAGCAATATTTTATACAAATGGCACTTTGCATTAGAGTGGTTTTTGTTTCCATGCTGATTGCACCATTTACCTATCTTAGATGATTTTAAAATTTATGAATAAGTTGTTTTATTTGGTCTAGTAGATGTTTCCCACTTCCCTTCAGCTTGGACTATTCCTCAATGGGCATCTTGACCTCATCTAGCTTTAGATTGTATTGAATGAATGGTCATAAGAAAATACAATACTTTAGGACTCTGTACTTCTCTAGTTCAAATGAGCCCAATTTTTCATACAAGTTATGGAAGGCATTATTATACACGCTTGGACTAATTGATCATGTCCTTACCAAAATTATTACTATTAAAAGTAGTAGTATTTATAGACATATTTAGGATAGTATTCATCCTTTAATGATTATAATAATGTATTCTAGTTTGGCTAAGACTCGTCTCCTAGTTATTATTTATCCCATATATTGTGCACTTTTCACCACTTCTTAACACATGAATAAAAATTTAGAAGTGCAATATTAATCTTCTCTTCATGAAAAAATTCATTCATATAAAAATATGAGTTTAGTTGATCTAACCAATTATAGATACTATATCTTTATTTATTTTTCCATCAAACATGGGAATGTCAAGATTTACTAGAAACTTAGGGGGTATTTACAACCAAAAGCTTTCCTTGATGTGTGAGCCAATGGAAACATATGCTCAAGGACTTTAGTGAATTAGTCTCATATTAATCTCATTCTTTACCAATGCATAGACATATTAATCTCATTCTTTACCAATGCATAGACATCATCCTATGTTATGTTATATCTCTCCTTATGAATTTTATTGAAATGACATGATATGATAGTTTGAGGAGTCTCATGGTTTGACATCAAGATTTAACTATTTTGACCTTGTTCGATGGGACATGCATGATGAAATATTTTGATACCAATGATCTGAATCCCAAGAGGTCTAAGGGACAACATTTTAAACAAGGGTCTAGATGGGTTGTATACATATGTGGAGCCATTACTAAATAATATGGATAATAGAGAAAGTACTAGAATTAGAACATAAAATAATATTATTTTTTACATATTATTAATGAAATACTCTTGAGAAAGATGGATTGTTCTCTAATTTTTTATTATCTTCCTACAAACTAATAAAATAGATGTATATACATAGAATATAGTGCCATGAAGTCTAATGGGCCATTAGGGAAGATGAAATGTTTGGGATTCTATGTGTGACTACTCATCTTTTAATCATTATGTGGCTTGATTGATATGTGCATGCTATGCTAACAATTGTTGCAACATAACTCAAACACTATAACTTATACCTAGCATGGTACAACATGGCAATAAGTTCCTCCATGGTCAATGTGCAATTTGTATGTTCAACACATAGGATGTGCTGCACAATAGGTTTGAAGTTGTTACATCATTGGTTAGATTTGTGCAAAGGTTGTGTGCATGGCATGAAGAGGAGCAATGTTCTGTAGGTGACATAAAATGTATGAATTTTGTGTTACATATAATTTGGAAATGCATCAAACTTTTATAGATTAATTAGTTTGCATTTTGGTGTGAAATGTTACCCTATGAAATGGGGAACATCCATTCAACCCTAAAAGATGTAAGCCCTTAACACTTATGCACTTTGTGCTTGTTAGGTGAAGTGCATGTTATTGTTATATGATTTATGTAGCATGTTTCCTTGCATTATACAAAAGGTATATGATTTTGGTAGTTATGAAACATGGTTTCTAGTGTTGTGTGGGATGTGTGTGATAGGAAGATCTACACATTGTACTATTTGGAGTTGTGCAACATGGATCTTGGTATTGCATAATATGCACATGATATTGGAAACCACATGGAGGTGCTCGAATTATGAATGCTATGTGACATGTTACTTAGCACTATACAAGAGGTATATGATACAAGGGAATACATGAAGTTACACAAGTTAAAAAAGCATTCAAGGTAAGAGTACAAGATGGCATGATCACATGTAAATCAAAGTGAAGTTCAAGTTGATATTGGAAACCTAAAATTAAAAAGGAACCATTCACTTTAAAAGATGTGTTAATTTAATTTTTCAAAAATAATGGATATAAATACTTAATGTTTATAAAACTTAGTTTATTTACTAATAGTTATAGTGAAACTAATTTATTCATTTATTTATTTATTTTCTTAAATGATGGGCCTATTTAGCATTATATAATTGACTAGAATTATTTGTATATGGAGTTATAGTCTCCAATCATATCATATCATTTTTATTTATATTTGGTTGGTAATAAATTACATGGTATTATTTTTAGCACGTCAATTTCAAAATAATCATAATTTCATTTTAAAAATATGTTTTTATATAGTAAATACAATTTTAATATATATAAACCATTTATCTATATTTAAATTAATAAAAAATTAAAGAAATGACATTTCTCTAAAATTTTTATTTTTAATTGGTAGATTTTAAAATTTTAATATATATTTTATTTTTAAAAAATCATTAACCTTTTTTAATTTTATTTAAAAACTACCCTTTCATTTCAAGATTGTGAAAATGTTTCTACAACTTTCTTTTTCAAATATACATTTTTTATTTTTAATTTATAGATTTTAAATTATATATATATATATATATATATATATATATATATATATATATATATATATAAAATTAACATTTTTTAATTTTTTTAAAAAAATACCCTTTCATTTCAACATATAAAAAAGTTTCATTGTGAAAATGTTTATACAACTTTCTTTTTCAAATATACATAGGTGTTATAATTAAAACAATTTTATCTACAGAATATTACTAAACACATTTTCTTATTGATTAATATAATTTTCTCATTATATTATAGATTAACGATTTTGTTTGAAATTTTAAAAAAAATTAATTGTACATATTTTCAATAATAAATTCTATTATAAATATTACAATATAAATGTATAATTTTTATTGTATTATACAAAAACCACTTATTATCATGTATAATATTTTAAAAATAAGAAAGGCTTTGGCCCACACTAAAATACATTAATTTAATAAATTAAAAAATATACTAATTAAATAAATTATTATGAATTGCATAGTACATGTAATATTTGAAAGCTTTTCTCATAAAAATAATGAGTATTCAATATAATTAGATAGTATACAATACATTTAAAAGACCCACCTGAGATATTAATCTAATAATTTAAAAAATATATCAATTTAAATTTATCTTTAAAAAAAATCAACTTCTAATAAATTATAAGTAAATAGTATATTTGATATTTAAATATTTTTAATTTATTTTTTAATGTAAAAATTTAAGAGTATCTTTGTTCATATTTTAGTTCATTTAAATTTAAATTATATAAATTCTCATCTTATTCCATTAAATATTTATTTAAATAAAAAATAATTATAAATTATTATTAATTATAATTATTATTATTATTATTATTATTATTATTATTAAAAATATTTTATTAAAAAATCATTAAAATTTTAAATAATTTAATAATAACGTTAATATTATATTAAATAAATAATAAATAAACTATTAACTAAATAATTAATAAATTTATAAAATTTATAATGACAATAAAATTGTAGTTTAATTGATAAAAAAGATGGTATGTCACAAAGGTAAATAACATTTAATACCTCCTTTTTTAGTCTTTAACTGTAATGAATTATAAAATCTCTTAAACAATAATTTTTACACAATAAAACATTAAAATATATTAAAAAATATCTTTTTAAAGTTGTTATTCAATTTTTTCAAATTTTTAACCTTAAAAAATTATTAAAACTAATTATTTCTCATTTTATTAGTTATACAGTAGCTTTTTTATATTCTCATAATACAATTTAAATATAAATATACATCATATGCATAAAAAATTAGCATTTATTTAAAGTCTAAAATAGAAATAATCCAATATTCTATAATGTACTTATTGTTTAACCATATTATAGACCATCATCATTTCTTCCAAATATATTAGACAATTTTGTACTTTATTTTTAATTTATTTGACATTTGGAATGCTTGAGTTCTTTATAAATATTTTTTTCTTTACTCTAAGTTATGGTGTAATTAACATTCCTATCTCCTTGGCTAGCTCAATCGAAATTGATGTCAGATTAGACATTCTAATCAAATGAGCCTGCAGTCTACTGAAATCTATTTATACCCCTACCTAGTTACTCTCCACAATATATAGACTAGCTTTCATGATTTTTTTAAAAAATTATAGCATTGAGCTCAAAATTTGGGGTACAATATGTTGTTTGTTTTCACTTTTATCTATGTATAACAATAGTAAAAAAGAAAACTTTCACCCCTATTAACCTTTTACTTTTGTTGAATGGATCTAAAATTAAAGATGGGTAGAAAAATCACACCCCTAAAATTAAAAAAACAAGAAACAAATAGAAACCAAATTTCCTATTAACAATTAAATCTTTTTAACCTTATTTATTTTAAACTTATGTCCAACTCTCACTACTACCAATTAAAAATATCTATTAAAACCACAGTAATTTCTTCATACATAAATGTAGCTGTTGAGCACATATGTAGGCAAAGCGATCAGCATGAAGGAAGATCTTTGGGAGG
This sequence comes from Torreya grandis, assembly GCA_037957365.1. Lineage (NCBI taxonomy): Eukaryota > Viridiplantae > Streptophyta > Pinopsida > Cupressales > Taxaceae > Torreya > Torreya grandis. The sequence goes on from JARHVA010000491.1 coordinate 2,348,575, forward strand.
AGGAGAAAGAGATTGAAATTTCCATTATAAATAACCCACGCCATCTTCAATCCCCAACTCGTGTGGACCTCCAAATGACAATGCATGAACCACACTCTTGCACTAATACTTCATTAAAATATATTAAATGAATCAAACAGTGCATATGCATAGAATATAGTGCCATGAAGTCTAATGGGCCATTATGGAAGTTGAAATGTTTGGGATTCTATGTGTGACTATTCATCTTTTGATCATTAAGTGGCTTGATTGATATGTGCATGCTATGCTAATAGATGTTGCAACATAACTCAAACCCTATAAATTATACCTAGCATGGTACAACATGGTACAAAGTTCCCGATTGGTCAATGTGTAATTTATATGTTCAACACATAGGATGTGTTGCACAATATGTCTTAAGGTGTTACATCATTGGTTAATTTTGTGCATAGGTTATGTGCATGGCATGAAGAGGAGAAATGTTTTGTAGGTGACATAAAATGCATGAAGGTTGTGTTACATCTAATGTGGGAATACATCAAACTTTTATAGATTAATTATTCACATTTTGGTGTGAAATGTTGCCTTATGAAAGGGGGAACTTCCATTCAACCCAAAAAGATGTAAGCCCTTAACACTTGTGCACTTTGTGCTTGTTAGGTGAAGTGCATGTTGTTGTCTTATGATTTGTGTAGCATGTTTCCTGGCATCATATAAAAGGTATATGATGTTGGTAGTTGTGAAACATGCTTCCTAGTGTGGTGTGGGATGTGCATGATAGGAAGAGCTACACATTATACTTTTTGGAGATGTGCAACATGGATCTTGGTGTTTCATAGGATGTACATGATATTTGGAACCACGCGGAGGTGCTCGAATCATGAAGGCTATGTGACATGTTACTTAACATGTACAAGAGGTATATGATACAAAGGAATACATGGAGTTACACAAGTTACCAAGGCATTCAAGGTAAGAGAACAAGATGGCATGATAACATGTAAATCAAAGTGAAGTTCAACTTGATATTGGAAAACTAAAATTAAAAAGGAACCTTTCACTTAAAAATATGTGTTAATTTAATTTTTTTAAACTAATCGATACAAATACTTAATGTTTATAAAACCTAGTTTATTTACTAATACTTAATATTTAGTGAAACTAATTTATTTATTTATTCTCTTAAATGATGGGCCTATTTGGAATTATATAATTGACTAAAATTATTTGTATATGGAGTTATAGTCTCCAATCATATCATATCATTTTTATTTTTATTTTGTTGGTAATGAATCATGTGTTATTATTTTAGCAAGTCAATTTCAAAATAATCATAATTTTATTTTAAAAATATTTTCTTGTATACTAAATATAATTTTAATATATAAATTATTTATCTATATCTAAATTAATTAAAAATTAAATAAATTATATTTCTCTAAATTTTTAATTGGTAGATTTTAAAATTTATATATATATATATATATAATTTTTAAAAAATCATTAACTTTTTTTAATTTTATTAAATAACTACCCTTTCATTTTAAGATATAATAAATTTTCATTGTGAAAATATTACAACTTTATTTTTCAAATAGTATTTTTTTATTTTTAATTGATATATCTTAAAATTTTAAAATATATATTTTATTTTTAAAAAATAATTAACTTTTTTTTAATTTTATTAAATAACTACCCTTTCATTTTAACATATTAAAAAAAAGTCATTGTGGAAGTGCTTATATAACTTTTTTTTTTCAAATATACATAGGTGTTATAATTAAAACAATTTTAACAGAATATTACTAAACACATTTCCTTATTGATTTATATAGTTTTATCATTATATTGTAGATTAATGATTCTATTTGAAATTTAAATAATTTTAATTGTACATATTTTCAATAATAAATTCTATTAAAAATATTACAATATAAATATATAATTTTTATTGTATTATAAAAAAACCACTTATTATCATGTATAATATTTTTTAATATATTAAAAATAAGAAAATCTTTAACCCACCTTAAAATACATTAATTTAATAAATTAAAAAATATACTAATTAAATAAATTATTATGAATTGTATAGTACATGTAATATTTAAAAGCTTTTCTCATAAAAATAATGAATATTCAATATAATTAGATAGTATACAATAAATTTACAAGACCCACCTAAGATATTAATGTAATAATTTAAAAAATATATCAATTTAAATTTATCTTTTAAAAAAAAATCAACATCTAATAAATTATAAGTAAATAGTATATTTAATATTTAAATATTTTTTATTAATTTTTTAATGTATAAATTTGAGAGTATCTTTATTCATATTTTGGTTTATATAAAATAAATGTACATTTAAATTTAAATTATATAAATTATGATTCTATCCCATTAAATATTTATTTAAATTAAAAAAATTATAAATTATAATTTATAATATAATTATTATTATTGTTAAAAATATTTTATAAAAAAATCATTAAAATTTTAAATAATTTAATAATAAAATTTTAAATAATTTAATAATAATGTTTAACATTACATCAAACAAATAATTAATAAACTATTAACTAAATAATTAATAAATTTATAATGACAATAAAATTGTAGTTTAATTGATAAAAAAGATGGTATGTCACAAAGGTAAATAAGATTTAACACATCTTTTTTTAGTCTTTGTCTGTAATGAATTATAGAATCTCTTAAACAATAATTTTTACACAATAAAACATTAAAATATATATCTTTTTAAAGTTGTTATTCAATTTTTTCAATTTTTTAACCTTAAAATTTTATTAAAACTAATTATTTTTCATTTTATTAGTTATACAATAGCTTTTTCATATTCTCATAATACAATATAAATATAAATATACATCATATGCATAAAAAATTGGCATTTATTTAAAATCTAAAATAGAAATAATTCAATATTCTATAATGTACTTATTATTTAACTATATTATAGACCATCATCATTTCTTCCAAATATATTGGAACATTTTGTATTTTTATTTTTATTTTTAATTTATTTGATATTTAGAATGCTTGAGTTTTTTATAAATAATTTTTTATTTACTTTGAGTTATGGTGTAATTAACATTCCTATCTCCTTGACTAGCTCAATCCAAATTGATGTCAGATTAGACATTCCGATCAAATGGGCCTGCAGTTGACAGGGGCTCTACTAAAATCTATTTATACCCCTACCTAGTTTACTCTCCACAATATATAGACTAACTTTCATGATTTTTTAAAAAATGTATAGCATTGAGCTTAAAATTTGGTGTACAATATGTTGTTTGTTTTCACTTTTCCTTATGTATAACAACAGTTAAAAAAAAAAACTTTCACCCCTATTAACCTTTGATTTTTGTTGAATGGATCTAAAATTAAAAATGGGTAGAAAAATCACACCCCTAAAATTCAAAAAACAAGAAACAAATGGAAACCAAATTTCCTATTCACAATTAAATCTTTTTAACCTTCTTTCTTTTAAACTTTTGTCCAACTCTCACTACTACCAATTAACAATATCTATTAAAACCACAATAATTTCTTCATACATAAATGTAGCTGTTGAGCGCATATGTAGGCAAAGCGATCAGCACGAAGGAAGATCTTTGGGAGGAGGAGGAAGAGATTGAAATTTCCCGTTTCCATTTAAAACAACCCACGCCATCTTCAATCCCCAACTCGTGTGGACCTCCAGATGACAATGCATGAACCACACTCCTGCACTAATACTTCATTAGAATATATTATATGAATCAAACAGTGTGTGTTATTCAACTAAATAATGAATAGAATACCTGGATTATCAGCTCGGAATCGGAGAGCAACCCAACCTCCACTGGGAACTCCAACTGTGTTTCTCTCTGGTGGATCCAGCAGATTAAAATTAGAGGGGTCAGTAGTTGCATTGTAGTTCCCCACACCTTGCCCAACTATGAAGAAATTGTAGCCGTGCAGATGCAGAGGATGGCTCTCCGGTCCTACAATACTCGTGTCTTGCAGAATTAGCTGTATGTAGTGTTGAATGGAACCACTTTCAGTCTGGTGTCGTTCAGTGTCCGTGTGTTGTTGGGAGGCTTGCCGGTGAAATTGAAACGAAACGGCGGATTGTCAGGGAAACTGGTTGTGTAAACTCCTTTGGACTGGCCAAAGAAGTGCGCCTGAAGAAGAGCGGTGGTGGGAAGAACGAAAGATATGTTGTTAATGGAGGCTGAAAATTTGGTGCCGTTGGGGCCTTGACAGGTTTTTCCTTTAGGACACGGATTTAGCCCCAAACCCACTGTAAATAGGAACTGTCTATCTACAGTCTGGGGAACGGCTGCTGGAAATTTTGGAGTGGCCAAGCTTCTCATCTTTTGGCTGAAATTGGCGGCAAAGGAACTATCATTCAGCGCTGGAAGCCTCGGTTTCATCAGCGGCGATGATACAGATGAATTGGCTGCCGTCAAACTCGAAACATACTCCAAAATTCCAGCAGTAGTTGAGTTATCAAAAGTTCCGGAGCCGGTAACGTAAGGGCGTGCGGACATGAGAAATTTGGCACTTGGTGCAGGCGGAGATTTAGCTCTCAAGATAACGTTGGTAGTCTGGCCGGGAGATATGAGAATCACTTTGGTTTTGAAAGGCTTAACATACACTGCGTCTGTTTCCACCACCGTCATCGTGTGGTTGGCAATTGCGAAGAACAACTCATCATTGAGGGCAGCATTGATTATTCGAAGAAGGTAAGTTTTTCCAGGGGTCACTTTGAGCTTGAATGTGTCTGCATGTAAATGTGCACAAGAAATTTAGTGTAAATGTACATTACAACTGTTTTTTGTCATTCGATTGTTAATATGAAAGTTAGTTCGTAAAATTTAATGGTGAAATCTGAGTGCTTTGTCAGTTCCCATTCAGATTCAGTATCCCTCACGTTTCAGGGCCGATTATGAACGAAGAAATGTATAACTGTGAACTACAAGTAAGTAAATGAATATGAACGGAATCAATAAGTGATTCCTTACGTTTGGCAGAGCAGTTATACAGAAGTCCAGGGAGGCCGTTAATGGTATATGCGTCCGACACATTTGGTCCCCCGCCATTCTGCAGTGCTTGATTTATAACAGTCTCCTTGTCTGCATTCCACCATTCTCCTGCAATTTACAGCACAATCCAAATATTTTTATTTTCAATTTAAGCTGGATTCCTGTCAATTGGCAAGGCATGATCGTACGAGACTAGCAATTTACCGAAAAGAATAGGCACTTCGTGGTGTGGCTTAGGGAATGGGTAAGAAGCATGTATTTTGGGGTATATAATAATTGGTCCATACAGACTCGCTCGCAGCCATGAAATATGAGCATGCCACCACAGGGTTCCTCTCTGCCCTTTGATGATAAACTTGTACACATAACTTTGTCCAGTTTGAATCGGACACTGAGTGACATAAGCAGGACCATCCGCCCACGCAGATCTAAGCTGCCGAACTCCGTGCCTGAAAAAGATAATTGAATTCATTGTGTAGAAATTCTGTAAGTACAAGTGGGAGCATATATTTGTGTAAAAATAATATTTGCAGAAGAAATTTAAATCTCTGCCATGTTAATACAACGCACCAGTGGATGGTAACATTGTTGGTCACATGATTTGTTACTTTGATTACCACTCGATCTCCTTCGCGAGCAAATATTGTAGGCCCTGGATACTGCCCGTTCACAGCTAATAGGGATTTTCTATGGCAGAGACGAGTCACATTCTTCATTTGGATCTGCACATAGTTAAGAGAAAAAGTTATTGAATTCAATCTTCATGAAAACAAAATAAAAGAGTTAAAAAATTCAAAGTTTCAGCAATCCATAATTTTATAGTTAAGAGAAAGAGTCATTGAATTCAAATTTCACGAAAATAAAATAAAATACTTAAATATTTTAAGTTTCTACGATTTATAATTTTATAATTAAAAGAGAGAGTTATTAAATTTAAATTTTATTTAAATAAAATAAACTAATTAAAAAATTTAAGTTTCTGCAATCTAAATAGAAAAACCAAAACTACTTTAAAATTTAAATTTCTTAAAATTTTTAATGCAAATAACCCCCATTTTTTCTCTTTCATAATAAAATAAATAAAAATTCTTCTAAACAATAAATATATTACATAATATAGAATCTAAGCTTTTGATTCAACTGAAAGTAAGGTCAAAACTTAGATTTCTATCTGATAATAAAATAAATAAAAACTGTTATAAACATTAAACTCATTTCATAGCATAGAATCTAAACTTTTGATTCAACTGAAGGAAAGTTCCATTAGAGTATGACCCACATCGAATTTGTAGTGACGTGTAATGGCCAAGTGTTTCGCAGAGACACAACGAGTTATAAAAGCCAATGCCAAAAGTAAAACCACTAGGCCGCCATATGAACTGGGAATTGCCATAATCATGGAACAGTCCTCGTATGATCTAATCAGAACTCAAACTGGAAAAGAAAGTACCTGACTCTGTTGCTGACCTGAAATCCATGAAAGTATTTATACACAATAACCGGTTGTGAGGATCCTTTCCAGTTTTGTTAGGTAGGTTGGTAAGCAATGCTAATCCTTAACACCAGATAGTTTTATGGTTAGTAACTGAATTTGTATTTCTCTATTTTATTTTCGTGGCTGCTTTTACTGTACATTATTCTTCACGTCTGTAAGCCGTGGAAACCAGGCGGTGGGATAGGTAGCGGGGCTCTACCCTAGAGTGGCAGTAAAGTAAAACATTAGCCACCAACTTCTCTTTTATCTGCCATTAATCCATCTTCGTAAGCATGTGTAGGTGTACCAACTAGTTATATTTTGTTCTTTGCACATTTTACATTTAGCGGTTTATTCTTGCAGGGCAAGCAATGGCGGACATCCTTTCGGTCCAGACTGTCAAGTAAAATCCTACTTGCTAGAATTCTCCAGCCTCCATTATCTTGATAATCCTCACAATCAACAACAAAATTTAGAATTACCCCACAATGCGAATTGAGTAGTAGAAAGTAATTATGTTTCTAGTCGAACTGGCTTGGGTTAGTGGAGGAATAATGAGTTTCATATTATTGTTTAAGTTTGCGATGGCCAATTAAGAGCCAACCATTATGGATAATAAGCTGGATTTGCACAAAGAATTGAAAACGAACTGAATTTTTTTATGATATTGACTCAGTAAAAAAAAGATTCAGTGTACAAAATCACTGCCCGTAAGTAGAATGGCGATTGACGTGGATTCAGTGTAAACTATCTACTTTTCTTCCATTGTGTGCTATTATTTAATTTGTGCATACCTTTTCTATTTCTTTGTCACCAAGGGCTCACCATAATACTCTGGTTCATCGTTTTCATAGGACCTTTCATTTGTTGTTAGAGTGCTCTATCAAATGAATTATTAGTCCCCTTATGGTCAGCCCATCATTAGTCTAGATACGGCTCATTTGCAACAACAACCTCCCACTTTGGTTTGAGTTTTGTTTGACTCACTTCTCCACGCACTTGAGTGGGGGTTCTTTCCTCAAATTTATCCTTCCTCTTGACCGCTTAAAGGGCGTAAGTTAAGTGACATAATTTTCCATTAACCATCTCTACGAGCGCGTGGTAAATCACCAATATGTCTTCTTCAAAGTTCTCATCCTTTGATTCATTCTCCTTGGTATTTAGAATTGCTTCCCACCTAAATGATCCTCCTTTTAGATGCTTCCCTTTTAGCCCCACAATCAAATCTTCACAAATATACCATGTGAAGTTAAACTAATTTTTGTACACTACAATCTATTACATTTTGAATGCATCTTCTTTTTTTGGCAAAGCCCCAACACATCATAACTGATATCTTCCTATTGATTAGACATGTCACCATATGCATTGCCCAATATTCTAACTTTTCAATGGGCATTGTGTAACCCATTTTACAATGCTTGAGATTTTTGGAATCTTCATCTATTTACTTGATTTTCATGGAAACCCTCATATTCTCCCACATTCCCTTCATTCTAGTTGCTTTTTTGATGTGCATGAGTGTCAACTTTATCTTAGTTCTCGTGAAGTAGAATTATAGACACCTATTGTTGGTACAAGGCTTGTTATTATAAATTTTTAGTGAATTTTTTTACATACGGATTATTGGTTTAAATTATGGTCTTATTGGTGCTTCTTTGTGTGATTTGGTCCATCTCCTCTTTCTCTGTGTGATACCATGTTCTTTTGTTCTTAGGTTTTCTCTTTTAGTTTTTTTCATTTTTTTTTCCATACAAGCATGTTTTCTATGTTTTTTCTTTGGTCCATTGCCTTTCTTCCTCCAAGTCATTTTTGGTGACCTGTTATATCTATCACCTATTTTTCAATGGTACCTTCAGCCCTTCCTCGTATCCTTTTGATGTGTGGATCTATGTATGTTGGTTATGTCTTTTTTTCTTTGGTCAATAAACACACTGATAGGTCTTCAATTTGAACTTGAAAAGTCTTCTTATAAAAAATTGCCTACTATAATTTCAATAAGAATGAATCAAGGAAGGAAAAATAAGAACAAAAAGTATTTAGAAAGTTAAAATACCAACAAGAAGAATTCAAGTCTAGGCACACTCTACATTGCTAAATTTTTGTTTAAGGACTTTCATCAAGAGTTTAAATTGTATCTTCTACCAAAATAAGTATAGGTGAATGCTTATGTAGTTGCATATTACATAGGGAAGTAGAGATGAATCCATCTCTCAAAATTCCATGTAAATGATAAAAATAACTACTTTGGGTCTAATTCTAAAATGTGGAATATGTATTTACAACTACTTGAAGGTCACCCGACCTAGCTAACCATATTAATTTCCTCTTGAAAGTATTTACAATAAATTAGGTCAAGAACACATACCAAACAATTCTTCCTACAAATTCAGGAAAGTGACTACACATGATTATATGACATCTTACAATGCATCATCACAAAGAAGTCCAAATTTAAAAAAGTTTCATAATATAGATTTAGTGTAAATATAATCAAGGAAGTTTTAGTAGTTGAATATATACCATGGCACATTAAACAACATTAGTTAGGTGTTAAATCCATCTTTTTAGTTCCAGACAGACATAACTCAAATTTGCTAGCATATTTTAGCTTAGATTATAGGTGTGTTAGTTTTCATCATTTTTGCTTGTCTTTATTGCTTCTCTTTCTAGTTTAGTGTTTTCAACATATTGACCTAGGCTTGATTTCTTTTTAGGTTGATTTATATTATATCTATATGTATGTCATAGTTTTACCTATTTAATTGTTTTATAATACCCTAGTGTCACTATTTGGTTAAACAAGAACCTCCCATCACATGTGCACAAAATAAGCAAGTTAACCAATTTATTTAGTTTCCCAAAGAACACTAGTTCCCATAATTTTAAAACACCATTCATGATCTATATATAGCTTTCACACCATGTACACTTCTCCTCTATACACTTTCACAATGTACACAACTCTCACTTTGGAGTTTAACTTGTAGTCTCATGTAGTACACTCATGCTTGATCATAATCCAACACAACATTATCACACTTGCACTTATTTGTAGTCCCAAATAACACACTCATGCTTGTTCAAGTCCTATAAAACACACTCATACTTATTCTCAATTCCACACACGTCCCTCACACTTGATTTCAATCCCACGTACCTTACTCACACTTGCTTGTAGTCTTATCTGATTCACCTTCATACCAAGCCTATCATACCCTATGCATACCTACACCTACCTAACTCTAACACATCCATGTATAAGATTTCTCTAAACACATGGATTTTCAAGTGGTACTTCTTAGACTAGAACATGTCAGTTATCTAGATGGATAGTTAGTTGGCACGTACCTGGAAGCTCAATTGTCACTCAACAAGGATGATGAAACAACTTATAATTCTCTTATTTGTAATCAATAATAGTTTTAATTTATTATTATATTTTTCATGTATAAACATGTAACATATGCATCTGATAAATGGTCTATGCCATACATAATCATAGAGATAGATAACATACTCTACATATCTACTTTGTCAAAGTGAATTATACATCAATATATTATTTTCCCTATTCATTCATATTAAATAGAAGTTGCATTTCTACAAGAATCAAACTTCCACCGCATTTAAATGTATCTTGATTTTTTTTAAATATCCTTTTGCATGCATTCACTCTTATAACTTTGAGTTACCTCTAATGTTAAATTTTCCTCCATGTGCTTGGTATTAAGAACCTATAGAATAGATTAGTAGTATCAAAGGATCAGTCTTTTCTATGCTTGTGTTGACCAAATTTGACTTTTAAGTCAAATTGGGGCACCCTTAATAAAAAACTTGACTTTCTAGGTCTATACGGGGTATAATATATTATCGTGAGGTGTTTTATAGGTTAATTGATGTCATCAAATGTTATATTATCTTTGGTCAATTAGTTTTTATGTCCTTATATCATTTTTGGGTCATTTGAGGGGACAAAAGGGTGTGTTTAATGCTTTTTATAGGTTTCTTGGGAAGTATGCAAGTGTCAAAACATGATGTCACACCCCATGTGTCATTATAAGTCTTAGATAACTGACACTACTAAAAATAAGGTAGGTTATTTAGAGAAAAGATAATTTTCTTAGAAAAGGAGGAGAAAATGGTACTTGTATGACCTCTTTGGGAAGTGTGCCACTTGGAGAAGGTTTAAATTTGAATCTTAAACTTCCCTAGAAGTGTCATTTCTTTCTCAAAATTATTTTGCTTCCTTTTCATTTTTCTAGACACACAAAAGTGACTTGCAAGTTTGTACTTGGTCTGGTCAGCATAAGGTGTTTCAAGTAGAATTATTTTGGGAGGTTGTTTTAAAATAAATTAATTTTCATATCAATAAGTTTTAGAATTATCAACTATGATTATGAACCATTTGTTTGAAGTTGACTGTGTAAATCTACCTATCAATCTGTGTACCCTCCACATTTTGCCTTGGTTTGAAGAAGTACATATAATTCAATTGATGAGTTTTATTCCAACACATGTTTACTTTTTCCTCTGATGTTCCCCTTTCTTAGTTTCATTTTTTAAGTTTATTTGATGGGAAATTCACCTCAAGTTTGTAGACTGGTCCATTCTATGTTGATTGGCAATTTTCCATTATTTTCTAATTTTCATGATTTACAAGTGTCTTCTAGGGGTTGTGATAGATAATTCCTCATGTTTCTAATGTGGTAAAATGATCTCATGTCATTTCAAGTGAATATTCCAAACAATATTCATATTTTGCATGCATGGACTACACATACACATGGTATGCCATTGGAGTGTGGATATATAGGTGGTTGCAAAGGATAATCACATTGAATCAAGGATTTTTGAACTGTTTTCAAGTTTTCATTATGACAAGAAACCTTTTGGATAATTGTAAATATTATTTGCCTATTCATAAGTCCAAAATTCTATATATTACCCATCTTTTACTTATTGCCTATATGAGCAAAAAGCCACCTATAGGTGGTACTAACAGAGAGCAAAGGAGTTGATTTGAGACAATAAATCAAGTGATAGGATCATTTTTGAGGTCCTATCATGAGAATATATCATTAAAAACCCCTTTTTATGGATAATATGGCAATTATAAGGTTAAATTGCCTTTAAAATACAAGATAGCACTATTCAGGCCCACAATCCCTAAAAGAGTAAAATAGAGATCAAGGGACTTTTTGAAGATATCATACAGCATGGTAACAAGAGCTTTTGATGTTTTCTAATGGTATTAGCTTTATTTCCCTACATAGGACTAAAGATCCACAAATTATTAAGGGAAAAACACTAGAGGAAGACAGTTGTAAGGAACCTCAAACATACCTAAGAAAACACTAAAATGTTCCATTAATATCTACAGTCTTGAGTCAAGATAGGCCTCTCCATTCAAAGGTTAGGAATATAAACCACATATTCACACCTAAATGGTTATAAATGTTGTCATCAATATTTTTTGATCCAATTATCACCAAGATAATCCCCTCTTTTATGTCTAGACCCTCATGTGCACCTGCAATAGGGAAGTAATGAGTAATAAAGTGGATTTATTAGAATGTATAAAACATAAATGTGGAATAAATGGTATAAATAAGTTATAATATCACTTCAAGAAAGTTTATAACACTTGATACCAAGATATTGAGGACAAAAGCAACACCTACAGGGATATATAAGTAAGGTTCTCAATCAAAGGCATGGAGGACTCAAAATGTGTGTTCAGGGTGTTTTTAAAGCCATTATAAGAAGTTAAAATGATGAAACAAGTTTTTTAACACCTTACTTAGGGCCATGATGACATTTTTAACATGATAAGAAACCGTAATATACATCTACTCAGGGTTTTCAAAGACAATTTACAACTACAACCAACTATGTTTGACTGTGTTGATAGTGAGCTAAAATAAGAGATTCTTTGTTGATTGCTTAGGTATAAATATTAATGAAGGAAAAAAAAAGTGTATATGGACCTAAATAACTATATTAAATTTTAAAAAAATTATTCATGAAGATATCCTTCAGCTTTCAAAGATGGAAGGCACCTACAGGCCCCACATAGTCAACTATAGTTAACTGTGAGGGACAGAGAGTAGAAGAGTAAGTTCTTGACAAGATCTTAACTCAATGTGAAATAGTTATATTAAAATACTTACCAAAGGATATTGGTATATATCAATAAGATCATGAAGCTACCAAGCAACACCTAATCTAACACCACCTATAGGGTTTTCCCCTTCCAAACAAACATACAGTCAGTCGACTGAGACATCGTAGACAATAATCAAAATAGCATTATTTTGGTGTATGAGTGGCTTAAACATGATCTCAAATAAACCTAAGAATTTTAAACTGAACCTATGGGAATTAGAAGATGTTTTTTTCACCTTTTTAAGCAATATTATACAAAGCATACCTTTAGGTTCAGTCTAAAGTAGGGTATAGTCAAGGATATGTTATGCTAAATCTAAGTTAAACAGGGGTATGAGGAGCCTATGATATGTTGAAAGGATAAGTTAAGGTTGTGATATTCTAATTATTATAATTATGGTCTCATGAGATATTTCATGTAATATAGATAAAAAGGGAAGAGATATAACCATGCAAAACATAGTTATTAAGAAGGACCCCTACACATAGCCTTTCTCCTAGAGGTCTATTTTCAGTTTTTAACATTTGGAAGGGTAAAAAAAGTTTTTTATTCCATCCTAAATACATTAATAAGGACCTCAAACACTCATATAACCTGAGAATACAAGGAAAGTATCCCCTATTTTATCTCAAACATGAGGCACTTTTCCCATACAAAGCATGATGATGACAGGTTATGATAAAGCCTACAAATAATTCATAGAGAGTAATTTATGATGTCATTAAACTTAATTAAAATAATTTATACTAATCCTCATTAGTTATAGGATGTTCAAACAACTCCAATCATGAAGGTAGTTTTTTGAGCCAGTTGAGGAGTTTTCTTGCCACTTTTCATGAAGATTATGACTTGGATTGACATTTGTATCTACTAACATTAAATTATTCATACCATAACCTCTCTAAATAAAAAATTAAATCCTTGTATCAGATTGTAAAGTGTTTTTTTGACCCTTGGACTTCTCTCTTCTTCTCTCTCTCTTAGGTTCTATAAGAATTAGCCATTTTGGCCATTGTATGGATGCTCCACATAATTATGGATAATACATACTCAAATGTATACATTTTGATGAATAAAATGACTAATTTTTACCTCTTCAATGATGTTTTATAATGTGTTTTAATTTAGCATTTAATTTTCTTAGTGAAGACTAGAGTTGTCACATTCTCTCATCTATTTGCAGATTCTTCTTATAGGGCATGTGATGTTTTACAAAAAAATTCAAAGTTTAAGTGAGTTAGTATCATAATTAGTACCACTAAATTCCTCTTTTATATTCCTCATATCTTTTAAAATTCATCCATAACCTCAAAATGTAACAATGATGTAAGAAGACATAGATTGGAGAGTGTATGTTTAGCTTATTTTTTGATTTCAAGTGTAATATGCATATGGTTGGATGTCATCAGTCATTTTGGTGTATCACCTCCCTTATATTAGTTTTAATTTATTTATATCTCTATTTTTTCATCCCCTAAAATTAGTAGTAGTTGCAATCCTAAGTGGTATATCAGGAGCTATCCCTATCTAAAGACTCACCTCATTCCTTACACTACCCACAAACCTAGAGGTGATTCCATCATGCCATTTGGATGAAGAGAGATTTTCCATCTCCTCAAAGGGTGTAAATCCTAGTTACAATAGATTTTAAATACACAAGCATAATGAGAGAAAGAAGGTATATAATTTAGTTCTATTTCATAGCATCTAGAGGAACATCATATAAAAAATAAGATGGATGACACCCATAAACAACCTAAGGTATCCATAGATGTTTAAAGTCTCATTTTTTATGTACTAGAGAGATAAAAAAACTAAAAAAAATATCAATTTAATGTGTTGATGATGCAGCTCAACTTGATACCTTCTGAGCCTCCTCAACAATATGTTTAACAATAATTTTAGTAGTAAACCCCCTTCAAATTGCAATTTAACCTTGGCATTCCTTTGTTTGAAGGAGAGGTCAACACCACAACATTAGATGCCTATATTTGACAACTCAAGGCATAATTATCATATTATCACTTCATTTATGCAGAGAAAATCACCTTCAATAATGCTAAATATGTCCATTGTGGTTGTTCACTAGTGGGAGAATTTCATCATGCGTCATGCACAAGAGAAAGAGTGTGTTCATGTAAATTATATTTATGAATTGTATACCACCTAAATATTGTAAACTTGGAAAAATTAGTCCTTGGATGTTCTTCTTAATTATAGACTTTTACTACTTTTAGAAATTTTGCATTTATTCTATCTTATGCCCCATTAGCATATCTCTTGGTCTGACTAGTCTTATGTTAATGACGTAGACCTTCTATATTTCCCAATATTATTAAAATATGATTATATTATTCCCATATAAGTTATGATCCTATACCTATTTTCTAACTCCCATGACATAAACATCAGTCCCAAAGCCTTGCATCGATACTAGTGTCCTAACCTGATACAAGTATCCAATGCCTAAATTCATCTAATTTACAAATGAAACATATCCTAATGGTTAGACTAAATGATTTTATGTGATATATTTCTTGATAGAAGTGATATATATTCACAATAATTCCTCATTCATTTTCAACTTAGAATTCATACCAAGGAGCATTCAATTAAGAAAAGTTCTTTTATTTATTACTATTTCCATATTATTCATAGGGAGTGCACATCTAAAGTATGAAGTACTGAAGGATCAAAGAGCCCAATTTTCTAAGTTACAAGATAGGTCAATGTTGTACTTACTTTCCATATATTTTATGATTCACATAGAAACCAACTAGTAGGGGGAACAACATTAATTTGAGGCCCTCTTTATGTATTATCTATATAGTTAGTGATCACTTAATAGAGGGGTCTTTGGAGTAAGATCGACACTGTGTGCCCACTAACCCATTTTTTCCAAGGTCACTATGAAGATGAATAACTAGAATTTACAATTTCATGAGGAGTGACAATTCAGGACCCAGATTTGAATGTAGTAAAGTGAAGGTGAAGATAACCCCAGAAGCATCTAGGTGGTCACATCTTTTTATAGAAGGTATTATATACAATAAAATTGAATCTATTTTAGACAATAGCATTAACGTAACTATTCCAAGATGGTGTTAGCATCTATATCTCCAGAGGTACCCAATCCAAAATTTGCTAACTATTCTAAAATCTTATTCAAGTCTGTTTCCTACTTATTCTAGATCTAGAATTGTGTCAGCATTAGAATCAAGTACATTATTTATTTGTCATTTTCATAGCTAACATAGTTGTACTTACTATTTTTAGCCTATCTTAGTTTAATAAATTCAGCATACGTTATATCTGAGTTTAGCATTTAATTAGCTCATTGTAGATCTAATTATCATCCTTGTGCATTGTGGTTTATATATTCTTAACCCTATCTACCTAAGTAGGATACTTATCCAGATTTATATTTAAAAATTTGGTGAACTTGATTTGTGTGAGTGCAAAAAAATTCTAATCTTTGGCTTCCACACCTCCTAAGGTTTCAATTTGTTGTGATGTATTTTTAGATTTGAAACTTTACCCTAGGGATTTACCCTCCTCTAGTCACAAGGGCTTCATGTGCATATGCTTGTAAGTGGATTAATCCTTTATTGGTTAATTTCATCCTTTAAATAAATTCATTTTAAAATTCCTCTAATTTGTTTTATACTCAGGTTGGGATACTAAAAAACCTCTCTTTATTTGCCAAAACTCATTATGGATTTTTCAATTTTTGTAATTTACTATTTTTAGTAAATATTGGCATACGACGTAAATGGTGTACTTACTTTAAAATTGATTTTATGTTTCATCAAAAACAATATTTTTTTCAAAAACCTTTATTAAATATCTGAAATAAATTCATGTTTTATCAAAATTACTGATTCTTTATTAGGAATACTCTGCGGTTTTCCCTTTGAAACATTCTACATTGTTTGTCTAATTTTGTTTGGAGTTAATATTCATAACATTATTAATTATTATATAGGTTTAATTATTTTAAACATATTATATCACGTTAGTTGGTTTTTATTATCAATAATTGTATCCTTGTAAGGTTTCTTATTACCCATGTGTATTACTAGGTAAGTTGTTATTTGTCCTCCCTATTTATTAGGAGGAGGTTGTGTTATCTTGATGGCTATATAATAGCCAATTATATTGTGTAAAATCAATATATCAATACATAATATTATACTATGTGATTAGGTTTCTATGTGTAATTTGTATTTAGCTCTTCAATTTGCCAATAGTGGTATTAGAGCAGGAGCTATGGGTTAGTTTTTTACATATAAGTGCATTTTTGGTGAAACTGACGAATCAGATTGCCATGTATAAATATTTTTAATGAGAGTTAAAGTATTTGATTTGTTCATATCTAGATTATATTCCACATATTATTTGGGTTTTATGTATTTGTATTATTAATTCATGGTGCACTTCATCCAAACTAATACATTACAGTGAAACACCATTATATTCATTGTAGTTCTAGCTTACCATTCAAAATATCAAGATCAAATCTCTTAGCATCATCAGCCTTTAAATTTTTTGCATTTAGATTGACTATGTCTATGTCTATGCAACTGTCAGATGTATACAATAGTAGTAGTTGTCATTAACACCTCACCTCAGTGTGTGAGTCAGTTCTACATCTAAATATAAATTGAGACCAATTTTATAATCAATAACAGTCTTGTGCCTAATTCATCTATTACCAACTCAATTCCATTGCTCTTTCTATTCACCATAGTCATCTACATTGCTATCAAATCTTAAGGACTGACATCCATTATTATGTCATGTATTATCATAGCCACTACTCTCAAATCTATGCAATCTTCTTGTATTGATATATTTACTCAGATCTATTCATGATCTACATACATATCATGACTATGCTATGTTTTCTATTTACTTGCTTAAATCAATTGCTCACCAACTTGGCATAGAGGTCTTCCAATCCTTCTATCTCACTCAATTTGTCTCAATATATGTTGACCATCTAATAAAGTCTGTAGGATTTTTTATTGTTTTTTGAGTTGTTAGTTTAGTTTTTTGTCAATAATATCATAGTTTTATACGTTGGATTGTTTAGATATTAAAAATAATCCTTGAGTCATGTCATAAGTTTTGAAGGTTGTGTCAAAATAATTTGATTCATTTTTTTAAGGTATGGTCAAAAACAATAATAGAAGAGTCTTTGATTATTTTTTAGGTATGATTTTTGTATAATGTAATGTTCAAAGTTAATAGTCAATTATTTACATTTTATAGAAGTCTAGTCTTATTTTAGGTCCATTATCAATTGTCAAAATTTTAAAAAAATGTCAAAACATGAAAAATGAGTCAAGAGTCATTTTGTGGGTCAAATCATTTTGTCAAAATGTTTGTTATATCATATAAAGTCAAAAAAAATTATATGGACATAATATCATTGGTGCATGATGTTCATCATTATAAAACTGAGCCTCAAAGCTGAACTCATTGAATAAGCAACAATCGACTAGAGGCTGGAGGATACACAAAGGTTGGAGGACAATTGGTCTCCTCTCATGAGTCACCTACAATGGGGTTGCATCACTGCTATGGTGATATTTTTCATTGTGCTTATTTTATGTTATGCAGTGTGTGGTTTTATTATGTAGAGTGAATTTTCAATAAAAACATTGAGCATTATGTTCCAATTTGGTACCTACTAATGAAGAAAATTATGGGGAGAAAAAGTACTTAAGTAGCACTTGGTTCTTGGAAAAGGGTTTATGTAAATCTGAGAAACATCCAAAGTGTATAAAATAGTTGAGACCTCATATCACCTCCAGGTTCATGGTAATTTGGGAAACCACCAAAGGTGTTAGAAGAGAGATGTCCTCCTGTCACTTCCAGATTTATGGTATTACTGAAAGGAAAATCCAAATTGTCACCAAGACCATGATGACACAAAGATGGCATGCCAACTTAAAGGTGAGCAGGATACATAGAGAGTGTAAAGTTTTTTTACCATGTTTGAATTAAGGGTTTGATAAGAATTAATAATGTTAAGGGGGGGATGTTAGGATTTAATATTCATAGCATTATTAATTTTTATATAGGTTTAATTAATTTTAACCTATTATAGCACATTAATTGGTTTGTTATTATCAGGAATTGTATTCCCATAATGTTTGTTATTACCCATGTGTATTAATAGGTAAATTGTTATTTATCCTCCCTATTTATTGGAAGGTTGTGCTATCTTGATGGATAAATAATTTTTGATTATATTGTATCAAATCAATTTATTAAAACAATATTATACTGTGTGATTCAGTTTTTATGTGTAATTTGTATTTGGCTCTCCAATTTGCTAGCAAATTTTTGATTCATAATATATCAAATTTCAAATTCCTCAGATTTTTTTCATAATTATGTTTATATACACAAAAACCTTTTTTTTTTGAAAATATTTTACAGAGTTTTCAAATTTAGCATTTAACTACTTTTAGTAAATTTAGACCTACAGGTCTTACACTATACTTTTGTTTCCCTATATTCATGGATTCATCTTATTTATTACTTTTATAGAAAAAACTATCTTATATTTTCAAAAAAACTTGGCCAATAGTCTAAAATTGATATATCTTTATTGTATCATGATTGCTTGTTCCCTAGCATTTTTTAGTCTTTCTTACCCTATTCTAATCAATTATTAGAACATTTAAAATGGATATAAAGGAGCCTCTTCCTCCTCTTATCCCTAAGGGGGTGATAACTACCATCCCTATAGCCAATTCCATGTGATCACTCCTTCAAGGGGTAAGATAGGTGGTACATGTATGCATGTTCAATATGAGGTACCTATGGTTTATGTTTATGAATCACTAAAATATAAAATCACTAGTATGATCGAGTTGATAAAAGAGTTTAAAAAATTATATTGCATACTTACAAAACCCAATACATGGTAAATTTAATCATGTGTTTGCATCCTCATATACCAATGTTGTGCCAAATAATGAAAATTTAAAATAAGATACATCTAAAATAAGTTATTCCAAAAGTGTCCAAAATTCTAATAAGACACCAAGTAATATCCTAAGAGACATGATTTAAAACATAGTGATCAAACTACCTCCTCTACATCCCATAAGGATATCTAAATACTATTGTATATATCATAGAATACATGGGCATCATACAAATTATTGTTTGGAATTACAGTTCACAAAATACAATGTCTCAAAGATAGTTGTGTTCTTATAATTGATACATCACTCAAGAAAATAATTCACATTATGAGTACCTCTCCTAAAGTACATGTACAAAAATAACAAATGTGAGTACCAAATAAAAAATTAAAGCAAAAATAGTTGCCAATATCAAACATAGAGCAATAAAAGGTTCAAAAAGAAAAAATAGATCAAGAAAAAGATACAAATTTACCTCTCAATAATGATACTCAATTTTACAAAAAGTATGGTTTGGGAATGAAATATTTACAAATTTTTTATTATAATGGTCGAGGAATGGGAAAACATTCCTAAGGCATCACTCATCCTATTTCCACATATGACCATAATGACCATCAAGGCTTGGGCTATATTGATAATACTAATGAAAATCATTCAAAGATACATTTGGCCACTACAAAAGAATAAGACCCTACAAATGAAATAAAATTTGAAATAAAGGAACAAATAGAACAAGATATATTGTCTAAACACCAAGATCAAAACATGATACAAACAAAACAAGTATAAAAAGAGCAAAAAGTAATTAAAAAGGGTATTATCAAATTTGTGCCTTCATATGAAGAAATTTCCAATCATTCCTCAAATCATTAACATTTAACCTTGCATAGATATAAAATAAGGTCAAAATATCATACTTGACTCAATTTGTGAATTCAATATATGTACATGGAAATTCTTGACATCTCTAGGATATAGCATGGAACATGTGAATAAAGCTACAGCATCCAATCTTTGTGTTGGATCTATTAAATGTAGTGTCACACTTGGATCCAAATAAAGATTTATTGTGTTGCATATTAGTCTGGTTTTGACTATATATAAGGCAAAACTTAGCAAACCATGGTTACTTGTAACAAAGGAAAATAACTCTATAGCAAAGGTACCAAGTACAAACTTACCAAAAGAGTATGATACACTTTATGATCCTACTATTCATGCATATGTTAAATATCATTTAGGATGAGTTATACATTCACAAATCCTTGATTATTCTCATCAATTGGATAGGATCATAGGTCAATCTTTTTGGTTTCAAATATTCTAAAAATAAAATACCAAATAAATAAAATAAAACATTTAAAAATCCAAAAATGTTTTTAGCATAAAACATATTATATTTGCTCTTGTGCATCTATGTGTTAGTTCCATGTTGATGGATGGCATATCATTAACTTCTACATACACATTTGTGTCATGCTTCTTATCTAGAGTGATACATGCATACATAAATGCATGATCCATTCATATTTTAGATATTGGTCCTTCCCTCTACTTATGTCATGTAGACATTAGGATCATTTTCTTATTTAATCTTGCTACACATAGGTTATATCATTATATGGTCTCTTCATTATCATATTGGATCTCTTATGTACTTAAAAATACAAAAAAGAGCTTCCATAGGGTAAAGGAGAAATTTCTAGATCGTGCTTGATAAAGAAAATGAATATATCATAATTCACTAACTCTGATACTTGTAAATTATCATAGTCATTTTCACAATTTCAAGTTGCATAATTTTGTAATAGCATTTTTTTTATATTATAAGTCGTGCAAATTTTCTAAGTCTTTTTTACAAGTTTCAAGCTATGCAAAAATGTCAAGTCACTTTTATAAGTTTCAAGTACTGTGAATTTGTCAACGCACTTTTACAAGCCTCATAAACTTAAAAAAAATGGTTATATAGTATAACCACTCATTTTAACTCATAAATTAAAAAAATAAACTCATTTGAAGGGATTTTTGACATTTATACAAATCTTGGCAAAAGGAGAAAGATGAGATTTTAATTTCAACATGTAGAAGAATCAATACAAAGAGAGTTTTTTCATACTTTATGCCAAAAATATTTCTGAATAGATAATGTATGTGTATATGTTATTCCATATGATTCTTATTTTTTTGAATATTTCTAAGTTTCATTGCTAGATAGTCAATGTACATGGATTTTTTATTTTATAACTTAGTCTGAATCTACATTAGGAATTTCCATTTTTGTAAAATCTTGGTGGGACTAAAATAGAATTCTCGTCTATTTTTTATTGGAAAATATAGGGTTGTTGTATATCTTTATTTTTAATGTTATTTAATCTCATTATTGTATGTATTGTGTTCTTACATTCCAAATATTTATTTTCCATCCTTTTATATGATAAAGGTTTCCTATGCTAAAATCTCCATTTTGGATTTTTCCAATGAGATTTTGTGTTTGGCTATCTATAATCATCTTTATTCTTCCATTTCCCTTACATACTTTTATTTCCTCCATTATCTCCCTCCTACACTTCCTTTCTACCAAATTTTCTTACCTTTTGGTTAAAATTACAATACCCATATAAAAAACCATTTTTGCTATAAATAGTTTTATTTCTAGTACTACATTTTTTTTAAAATAAAGGTAGATTTGCCTTCTAATAGGAGATGGACTGTTTCCCTACACTATTCACAAAAACCCTCATTTGTCCCATTGACAATTTTTTATCCAACATATTATAACTATTTAAGTTGTGTGTGTGATAATACATTATTAATGTGCAAATAGTGTATGTAAGTTGTGACAACAACTTACATAGTAATGTGAGTGAATTATCGGGATAAGTTAAATGGAGTATTTGTAGGGGTTTTTTGATATGCCATGGCTCCTTATTTATATGAGATAATCTATCTAAATCTAAGTAATTTATTATTAAGTGATCCAATTTATTTTTTATTTATGTAATAGCTCATACCAAATCCATTATTGGTACTAGACTATGAGATCAAAAAACTTGTAATTATTTGATTGGGATCATAATAAGAGTGTAGTAGAAGGGAGACATTCCAAAGGAGGCACCTTAACGGTAGATTTATCATGTGTAAAGTTAATCTTATAAAATAGTGATAGGAATAATGTGAATACATGTTGAGGTGTATAAAAACACTTTGATATCTTCCACACCTAGCACGTCAACTTTGATTATATATCAAATAATATAAGCTTTTAATCTAAATTTTTGATTACCTTGAAGCTCTATACCTGAGATACTAGGAAACAACATAGTTTGAGGGAGTAGAGACTCACTAAGGTGGTTTTACATGTTGCTAAACACTAGGTTTTCCTATCAGAGAGATAAACGACTTTGACACTTTGGTTACAATAGCAAGAAAGACTCTAACTTGGTTGGATTGTCTTCTAACAACCTTGAAGTCTCGTACCTATCTCAATATTAACATCATGCTTGTATTACAATTATAGATGTGAACAAATAATATTAATTGACTTATTTATCCATAGTTTATTTAAAGTCAATCTTCTTCCTCAATATAAGCATCTATATGAGTTGTTATTCTTTTCTTGTTTCCCACATGGAATTTTCATGCCAATTATTTCAAGTCACTATGTAATTATTTTATTAATGTTTCGATATTTAATTTTATTTAGTCTTTGATCAATAGTGAGTATGCTTTAGTGAGTTTATTTTATAATAATTATTTAGTTTTAGTATGTCATGTAATCATATTGATTTCTTATTATTTAATTTTGATTCTAGTATCATGTTTTGTTAGTAATCACTTATTGTCCTTTCTATTAAATAAATCAAATTAGTGTCATCATTTTTAATTTTAAAGAGTCCTTTTTTGGTTATCAATCATTATAAAAAAATTTCAAAAATTCACTATTGTAAAAGGATGCATTTTTTATTGTACTATTCTAGTTGGTACTGGCTCTCTCCAAACAATGGTAACTTTTTAAAATCAAAGATCTCCTTAGGGTTGGCCAATTTTTATAACATGTTAGTGGTATGATAATTTCCTCCATTGGACTCATATATAATAAAATCGAAGTCTCATTCAAAAGGGACTTGGCATTTATCTATTATAAATATATACACTATCTATATATGGTAAATCCATATTTTATATGATAAACTAGTCTTGTACACTTCAAAAATATCACTCATAGATCAACCTTTCAATTTAGGACCTTTTTGATATTACAAGGCTCGTTTTCACCATCTCATAGTGCTTAAATGTTTATCTTATAGTTTAAACCTGATATTTTGATTACCCAAATCACCTATAGCCCACAATATACTTAAAACTTGAGATATATCCTTCACTGTTAGGTATAGATCTTCAATATTTCCTTATTCTCTCAGACACTACCATCCATATTTTTGACACTACCATCAATGATAGTGTCCATGTTCTAATTCTAGGGTCCATACATCACAAACACTCAAATTTGAAATTATTTTGATATATACAAGTTGGCCTATTCATATTAATTAACCCTCTCATGAGAAATTTTCAAATTGTGTTATATAAATAAAAACTAAAGCCCACCCATTTAAGGATATAAAGAAATTACCAAGCAAACACCTATTAATCTCACTAAATCATTAGTAAAACTAAGTTATGCTACCCTATTCTTCCCTGTTTCCATATTAGTCACAGATGTAATATTATTACAGGTCTCAATAATTTACAGAGTAGTCCATGAGTAGTATTTGAAAAGTTTCAAGCTAGATCACTACATTCACTTGTATATATCATATTACAAAATTATTCACACAAAATCCCATGTAAGGGGAGAAATACATCAATCTAGAAGACTCCTTAGACTATATTGATATGTACATAATGCTCATTGATAGAAGGGTATTTGAGGTCATCTCAACATCGCTTGAGCACACTAACCCTTATTTTACAAGGTGGCACACCCTAGCTAGATGACCTAGGGTTTTGAATTACATACTAATATCTAAAACATATGTGCATGATCCAAACATATAATATTCAAGGTGATAGGGAACCTTGATAAGTGTAAGTGTAATTTATATAAAAGCACATGTGCTTTAGTACGAGCAAAAGCATCAATTTTAAGAGAAAATACTTGACACGAGTGTCCCTATTTTTATAGTAGTGTCCAAGCTGACAAGGAGCTAATTTTTAAAATCTAATGAATCAAAACTAAGCATTATTCTAACTATTTATGGGATTTTACTTCTTAGATATACTTTCTCATCATTAAATAAGTTTACTATTATCGATTTTCATGATTAGGTAATTAAATTATTGTTTGTCATTATACTTTTTATATTTAGCATATTTATTTAATTCAATGATATATTAAAATATATTATGAATCTAAATTATTTAATTAGCTTGGTTATAGAATAGTTATTTTCTTAATTTATTAGGATATTATCTCAACCCTTAATTCCAAAAAAGGTCGAACATTTGGTGAACCCAACCTCTAAGTTTTCTTTGTGCAACCATAGCTTTCTCTAAGCTTCTAATTTTTCTAGAGTATCATTTTATATATTTATTATATTCCATATTTTATTTTAATATGTCTCAAAATCAAACCAAGTATGAAAGGAAAACCCTTACATGAACATATTTTTCAAATCGAACATAACCTATGTGCAAGAAGAGTCATATATTTTCCAATCCATAGATATTGAGAAAAAGCAATTCAAATCTCATTGGTGAAGTATTAAATTAGAATCCTTGACATAACTAAGTGAAAAAAAAATGCATTTTTAAAAATTTTCATTGCTCCACATACACTTAAGGTTACTATTAGTCGTTGTCTCACTCCCACTATTCACCCACAACTTATATTAGATACCATGGTCCATGCTATTAATAACCCATAAGATAGGTCATCACATCATGGGGATAGTAAAAATGTTCCTTCTCTATCTCTTACAACACAACTAAATATGATTGATCCTAATATCAATTTATTTAATCATACTAATTTCTACCAAGTTCACAAATATATCATGGCTTCTTTGAAAAAATCCTATGATGTGAAAATGTCTTCATGCATAAAGAATTACAACTAAGAAAAGTTCCCTTATTGTGATAATATAATAATAATATTTCCATTCCTCGATTGCACAAAGAGAACAAATTACAACTCTAGAACACATATTTTAAAACCATAATAATTCATACTGGTCAACTCATATCTATGATGAATGCCATAGGAGACATCCAATGGCAAGTTTCAATACTCAATTTAAAAGTGTTATCATGCAATGTTAATATTAACAATAACATTATCAAAGCTCAACTTCTTGTAAAAATTATATTTTAATATCCTTATGCACAAGATTTTATCATAACAATGTTGCCTTTATTTTTTGGTAATGAAGAGCCTTCCAACCATGTAATTCAATATGTGCATTATTTTGGTATTTGGGCTAAATATGGATGTTTAGTGTTAAAATATTTCCATAAAAGCCTAACTAAAGAATCTTGGGATTGGTTCTAAAGTCTTCTAAATGGTTCTTTATCCACTTTCATGAAATTAGAAGACCTTTTCTACTTTATTTTTTAATAAAAATAATTTGCCAAAATTAACTTTTGAACATTTACAAAGTCTTAGGCAACATTATAACAAGTCTATTCAAGATTATGTTATCCAATTTAAGAATAAATCATATTATTTAACATTTCAAGCTTAAATTTTGGAACTAAAATCATATTAAATTTATTCTTTATCCACTAAAATATATATAATTATATAATAATTATATTTCTTTCGATAACTTATATCTATATTTGCATAAATATGCATGTGATATAGTCAATAATAACAAATAATTATATGCCTATTATTTTCAAACCAAAAGTCTTGTCAAAGATGCATACAATGAAAGTTAATTTCCATAAGAAAATAATAATTGCATTTTGGTTCCTTATGTGTCACCTTTGTATAATTTAATCAATAAGGTGTTAAAAACTACTAAACATATTATGCAACAATCCAAATTTTGCCACATCAAAATACACATGTGATACTTTTGCCTATGTTATTGGAAAATAAAATTATTATGTTACCAACTATTAGACATCAAGAAACAACACATATTGAAAATAATGAAGGAAAATCCTTTTGTTCTTATCAATGAATTATAGGACATGATACAAATAATTATACTACATTGTGCAAACAAATCCAAAAATACAAACATGAGGGTATCATGGAATAATACAAAATAAAAAAATTCATACTTATATATAAATTCAAGAAGCATCATCTACAAATTTATCAAATAAATAATGTCCTCACCAAAATTATTTAACAATTACATTGTTCATGCTAGGCGCTTATTTTTGGCATAATCATATTGACTCTACACAAAAGGAAAGTCATTGTCATTTGAGCATATGTTTACAAATGGGATATAGCATCAAAGACTTATATCATAGTGGGCATTGTAAATACTCTTTGGGATACATCATATTACCAATTTCTTGTAGACACCAAGTTATCCTTACAAAGGTGTGGATCATGTCTCATGTGTATCAACATGACTTTACATTGGGAAAATTTTAGTTATACCTATGAGATACCATAATAGATCCTAATCATAGTGACATTAGATTTTCTCATAAAAGACACTTAATTAGGATACCACATGAAGGGAATACAAACAAATCCATAGATGAAGAAGCAAAACATGATATGTATCTATATGACTCCAAGAGATTCAATCTAGACAAAGATGATTCATCTAATTAATTATAAAAAATTAGAATATTTTAAAAAAATACTAAAACATCAAAAAAATAGAAAGTACATAGCATTTACATGTTTACCATATTTTGAATATGTTGTTTACTTTATGTTATTAAATAAAATGTCTTTTCTTTTCTATACACACATATGTTTCATAGGTACTTGAGCATGATATAGGCATACACTAGATCCATGATATATGCACATGTAGATGTTGGGCCTTTCCACTTCTTGTATGTAACACTACACTGGGGGCATATTTCTTTTATTGATCACAATCAATACATGTTCTATTGTTTTATGATCACTTACATTATCATGTTGATCTTATATACTTGCACATGCCTAGACTCATGTTTAATAGTACATAGTGTGCTAATTATGCCATGTTATAGGACCTTTTGATAACACATGTATACAATAATTAGTATGATATACTTATGCTAGTTTTTTTATGTTTCACTTATTCATATTTTCACATGGCTTACTTGAGTGTACTTCTTGTTTACTACCTTGTCTTGATTATGAAACATTTGAATATGTTATTTATTTGTTGGCCATAGTGGCTTGAGTGTTGATTGTTTATTTGGTGTGTGGATATTTGAACATGTCCTCCCATTTGAGTATGTGGTATTTGAACTCACCCCTTGTTTATAGTCTCCTTAAACCCTTTGCATTTTGTTGAGTACCCCTGTGTGTGTGATTTATTTTTTGTTGATATTGTGCTTGTTACTTTTAGATGTTTCATTGATCCATATCATGCATATTATGTATTATTATATTTGGACACTACAAGATTAATTTATACATCTACTTACACATGATACCAATATATGTTTCTTTATTACATGATTTATACAGATATAACATGGTTATCTTATCCTTTTGAGATAATGTGATTGTCACATTACATTCCCCTCACCTCAAAAGTCGGGGGCATATCATTGAGGTCATGTCATAGAGACATGAGTCCACATGCACATAGTTGGAAAAATTGGAATAATTTTATATAGTTTACATGATTTAGATATACATTTGGGTCATAATTTTATGTATTTAGAATTAATTTTTATAGATTTGGGACATATTTTTTTAGATTTATGGCAAATATTATATAAATTTTACATATTAGAGCATACATTCTAATATATACTTCAACTTGAGACACATTATAGGTGCATATGCCATGTAAATGGACCAAATCATAGATACACATTTAGATTATATGCATATTTATGTACCTTACCAAGATGCACTGATTGAACTTTCATCTACCGCATTGGTTTGGCTCCCTTGGATATTGTGATTGATATTCAATGCCCTCAATAGACTATAACTACTCTTTTTTTGTAGGTTGATATGGTTATACCATTTGACTTGACTACATTATTTATACACTTGAGATGTGTGATTGAGATTTGGTGCACTCGATGGTCTTGGCACAACTCACTTTTACACCGAATTGGGGGCATGATCACCCTCTAATTATCCTCTTCACATCTCAAAGGTTCATTTGTTAATATCTCTTTTTCTCCAATGATTTAACTAAAATAATCATTACCAAATCAAACTACTAGGGGGCAACATGGTTACATCAACACACAATTACACTCCTTCCTTCCTCTCTTCTCTTTTAAGAATTTCAAATTATTTTAAATTTAATATTATATGCACTAATTCCACTATAACATTCTCTTATTTATAGTTAATACACATACAAAAAATTGAAACTAGGCTCAAGATTAAGGAAAGGCATGTTGTACACACCAAGGTATGCATTTTTTCCCTTTAACCTAGTAATTTAATCCTTATGCATTACTATATTAAAAGGGGGCATGTAGATGTCGAATATGAATTTTATATGACACTTAAAAAATATCACTCATTGCTCAACCCTTCAATTTAGGACCTTTATTTATTTCAAGGCTTATGTTCACCATCTCACTATACCTAAATGTTTATCTTATATTCAGTCCTTGATATTTTTATTGCCTAGATCACCTGTAGCCCAAAATTTGCTTAAAACCTGATATGTATTCTTCACTGTCAGTTACATATCTTCAACATTTTCCTATTTTCCTTGACACTACCATCCAGATTTAGACATTAACATTGACACTAGTGTCCCTATTCTAATGCTAGCATCTAAACTTTAAAAACACTCAAATTTGAAAATATTTTGATATGTATGGGTCAACCTATTTATCTTAATTAACCATCTTATTAGATATTTTAAAAAGGTGTGTCATAAATAATAAATGAACCCTACGCATTTATGAATCTAACAACTACCAAGAAAACACCTATCAAGCTCATTACATAATTCACACAATTGAGTTATGTTGCCTTAGTCTTCTTTATTTCCATATCAGTCATAAAATTAATATACTTATGGTTTTAAAGCATTCAAAGGACATCCCAAGATCATTTTTTTTCAATTTTCAAGATAGATCACTACATGCACTGACATATAACATATTTCATAATTATTCACATACAAGCCCACATAAGGGGAGAATTACATCATTTTTAGGCCCTCTTCAAAGTATATGTCTATATAGGTAGTACTCATTGATAGAAGGACTGTTGAAGTCAACTCAGATTCACTTGAGCCCACCAAGTCCTATTTTTCAAGGTGTCATGCCCTAATTGGAGGACCTAGGGTTTTGAGATACATAAAGTGTTAGTTTTAGGATAGAATCATCAAAAATAGTGTCCTTATTTTGATGATAGTGCATAGGATGATAAAGAGATAATTTATAGAATTTAAATAATCATAGTGAATCATCACCCTAACTATTTCTGCACCTACACTTATCAAATTTTCTTGTGAATCATTTAATAAGATAATTATTATCATTTTTCTGTAATTAAAAAATAAAATTAACTATTTGGCATTATACTTCTATATTTAACATATTTGTATAATTTGACATTGTATCAAAATATATTATGAATCTAAATTATTTAATTTGTATGCCTATAAAATAGTCTTTTCAATAAGATAATTATTATACTTTTTTTGCAATTAAAAAATCAAATTAATTATTTGTCATTGTACTTCTATATTTAACATATTGGTATAATTTGAAATTGTATCGAAATATATTATGAACCTAAATTATTTAATTTGCATGCCTATGAAATAGTCTTTTTATTAAGTGATTAGGTTAATATCTCAAACCTTAATTCTAAAAAGATTTAAACATTATTTCACATTGATAAAATCTGCCCTATCCTTCCCAAATTATAAATAAATCACTAGGATCAATCACAATCCAAGTCTAAAGCACACTAAAGCCGAGTCAAAGCAAGTATTTGTAGGTATCAAATCTTAATAATTAGATACAAACATTTAAGGAAGGAGCACAATTCATACTATAATATAATAACTACATGTGGCATTATTTTATTCCTCAAAGTATTAGATACATAGTCAATAGTCAATCATCAATTGAGGGTGATTATAATTAACTTAGACCAATACGCTTTTTTAGTTTTTGGCAAGGTTTTAGACCTTAAAAGCATAACTAGGGTTTCAAGGTGAAGGAGAATAATTTATGGAGTTATGTATATTATCAAACATCAATATCATAAATATAGTGTATAAAGATAGCAAAAAGTTACCATATAGTCATAGTCCCTTATTGTCACATAGGTCAATATTAACCAACACATCAATATCAACTAGGAATATTGACTTAGATTGACAAAATCAACCTTGTGCAAAGAGAGATATAATTATTAAACCAAATGAATCATAGGACTAATCTTATCTAATATTCACATCCAAAATATAGTCATATTTAGATATTCACCTAGAATTCAATTTGAGGAGAATCCAAATTTTTAATATAGTTTTAATTTAGATTTATTATGCATATATTTCCCCCATTGTACCAAAATTTATCATGTTTACATAATTAGTTATAAAAATTGATCCCTAAATGTTATTGAAAGTTGAATAACTCAATCAACCTACTTGGAACCATTTTTTTTACTAATATTGGTCTTTTATGATGTAATTAACTCCCTTGAAGTGTGAGTATTATTTTCTCCTTGAAACCCTAAATGTAATCTTCAACCACTCTAAAACTATAAATACATAGTCTAATATATGTTAAGATGTCCCTACATGTTTTTTGGATCATGAAAAAA
The DNA here is from genome assembly GCA_037957365.1 of Torreya grandis. NCBI lineage: Eukaryota > Viridiplantae > Streptophyta > Pinopsida > Cupressales > Taxaceae > Torreya > Torreya grandis. Next base: position 2,380,158 of record JARHVA010000491.1, read on the forward strand.
TTATAGTACCCATTAGATGCTCATGTATCATTTTGTTAATCTTAACAATAAATATAAGTATATTAAATACTCTTGCGATAGTTAAGCTTGTACTCGAGTTCTATAAATTACTTTTCTTTTATAAAAGTATGTCATGGATTCAATATTTTATACCTTTTAATATTCACCATAAGAAGTGGTACTATTGTAGATACTAAAATATGATTATATATGATAAACTAGTCTTGTACACTTGACAAATATCATCATGGTTCAACCCTTCATTTCATTACCTTCCCATTGCCAAAAGGATAGTGTTTACCATCTGACTATGATTAAACATTTATCTTATAGTTTGATCTTGATATTATGATTAAATAAATCATTTTTATCCCATAGTTTATATGAAACCTAATTTATATCCTAATCTAATAGTTATAGATCTTTAGTAACTTTCTATCTTCCTGGACACTACAGTATAGACTAGGACACTAACATTAACATTAGTGCCCCAGATCTAACGCTAGTGTCTGAGCCTTAAAAATGGTTAAATTTGAAAATATTTAAACATGTATGGGTCAGTATTTTTTCTTAATTTACCCTCCCATAATATCATTTCAAAATGTGTGGTATAAATATTAAAAAAAGGTCACTCGTTATCATCTATAAATTACCAGTAAAATACCTAACAAACTCATGCTTAACCATTTGCATAACTGAGTTATAATACCCTATTATTTTGTATTTATAAATCAATCATAGGAGTAGTCTTCTTACAGGTCTAAAGATTTAAAACAGTAGCCAAGGAGTAGTATTTGTTAAGTTACAAGCTAGATCACTACATGCATTTACATATAACATATTGAAAAATTATTCACACATAAGCCCACATAAGGGGAGAAATACATTGGTTTAAGGTTGTTTTTAGAGTATAAGGATATGTAGGTAGTACACATTGATACATGGGTATTTGAGGTAAGCTCAACTTCACTTGAGATTACTAACCCCCATTTTTCAAGGTGATATGCCCAAGTTGGTAGACCTAGGGTTTTGATCAAAATCTTGATATCCAAAATCTATGTGTATGATCTAAGTTAACAATTTTAAGGAAAGAGTGATTATTAATAGGTGTATTTAGTCATTCTATAAAATGATCTATATTCCATACCAGATAGAAGTGTTAGATTCAAGATAGTATCATCAATGATAATGTCTAAACTGACAAAGATCAAATATTTAGAATCTGATGTATTACTATGAAGTGTCATCCTATATTTTCTTGTATTTTCATCTATTATATCCACCTACACATTAGTAAATGAGTTAAGTATTTTTTATTAATCATCTTTCTACATTCCAATTACTTTTGGCATTGTAATTTCTATATTTATCATAATTTCATAATTCAACACTATATTAGAATATTATGAATCTGAATTATTTAATTGTCCTATTTTAAGAATAGCTTAGCCATTTTTTATTAGTATATTCTCCTCATAACCCTTTCCAATTCAAAAAAAGATTAAAACATTTTTGAACCTAATGTGATCCATAATACATGATCCTACAGATGTTGGAACTTTCCTCTACCCACATGACACACTACATTGTGGACATCTACTTCTATTGATCATGATTGATGTAGGTGTTAGTATTTTATGATCACTTTACATTATCATGTTGATCTTATATATTAACTCTTAAACATGTTTATATTCATGTTTAAATCTTACATAGAGTACCAAATATGCTATGCTATGTGACATTTTTCTAACACATATATGCAAACACTAGTATGATATATTTATGCTAGTTGCTTGTATTTCACCTATTCATATTCTAACATGGCTTAATTAATTTTAATACTTGTTTTCTAACTTGTATCAATAATGGAATATTTGAACATTTTCCTTGTTTGTTTTCCATAGTGCCACTATGTGTTGTTTGTTTTGTGGTAGACATTTGAACATGTTTTCCCCTTAAGTGTGTAGCATTTGAACATGCCTTTCATTTTTATTTTCCTTAGACCCCTTCTACATGAAATTAAATGAAATTGTGTGTGTGCTTGATTGTTTTTTGAGAATTTTATTATTAATCTTAGACATTACCATGATCCATATCATGCACATTAGGGATTGTTGTGATTGTATACTATGAGCTTCATAGATACATCTACTTTGACATAATACTACAATGTGTTTCATTACTACATGATTGATAAATATATAACATGGTTATCTTATCCTTTTGATATAAGGTGACTACCATATTGTATTACATCACTCAAAATGGGAGCATGCTATAGAGACATGAATCCACACACACATGCAGTTGGCATAATTAGTAATATTTTATATAGTTTACATGATTTAGATATACACTTGAGTCAAAATATTATGTATTTGGCACTAGTTTTACAAATTTAGGAAAGAGTTTTTCATATTTATTATAGATATTATATATAATTTACATATCGTATGTTACCTTTTTAATAGAAACTTTAGATTAAGACATATTAGAGGTGCATATGCCATGCAAAATCACCAAATCATAAATACATATTTAGATTATATACATTTTTATGTACTAACCTTATAAAGATGCACTGATCGAGTTTTATCTATCTGTAATAGTTGGCTACATTGAGTAATGAGGTTGAGATTCAATGCCTTCAATGGACTTAGCACTAATTCCATTTTACAGGTTGAGATTATTACACCATTTGACCTAGGTGAGATTGGATATATTTTTTACACACTTGGGTTATGCGATTTAGATTTAGTGATCTCAATGTTTATGGCACAAATCACCCTTGCACTAGAATGAGAGCATGATCACCATTAAATTCTCCTCTTCACATGTCTAAGGTTCAGTTGTGAACCTCTTTCTCCAATGCTTTAGCAAATCATCTTCATTACCAAATAAAACTACTAACGGGTAACATGATTGCATCGACACACAAGTGTACTCATTCCTTGTTCTCTTTTATTTCAAGTATTTTAATTATTCAATTTTAGATTATATTCATTAAATACATTGTAACATGCTCTTGGTTTCAAGTAATACACAAACAATAAAATCAAATAGGGTTCAAAAAAATACAATGTGTGTTTTACATAACACAATATGCATTTATTTATTTTACACAAATAATTTCATCCTTATGCATTACTAGATTAAAAGGGGGAATATAGATTCTAAAATCTAACTATATATGATAAATAGTTGTTAGCACTCTAGGTTTCACCCTAGCTAAAAGGAGGAGTGTTCAAGTCCTATCCTTAAACCAAAACTAACATGGGAATGGTCTAAGGCTATGGGTTTCCTATATTTAAACCAGACCTCTAGGATTTCTAATGAGGCTAGCTCCTCTAATGAATCATTTTGGACCTTTACTTCTAAAACCTAAAAATGATTAGGGTGAAAATGGAGGAGTTATAGAAGTAAAATATATTCTAATTTATGGTGATGCACCATGAATATTGTCCATCCACTGATACTTGAGCCTCTAAAACACTCGTGAGACAGAAATAAATAATGGGATCTATGACTCCAAATGCCTATCATGCATCAACATTTCATGTAGAGGTTCATCATGTGAGTGAAACCTAAGGGAGATGATGGATAGGCCTATTCCAATGCACTCATCCAATCAACATGTCCACTATTGGATTTAGTCAAATGGCATCAAAAACTAAACATAACTTGCATAACCAGACAATCTACCAGCTAGGTGAGATTAGGACTTGGTAAGGGAGAAGGCTCTACCACTTATACAAATAAAACTAGTATGAACACACTAGGATATATCATGAAATCTAAAAATAGTCATATTATTTATCTCAAGAGGTTACAAGGCTTAATTTTAGTAGAGTCTAGTTATGCCCAAAAGAGGGATACAAAATAATAGCTGAAAGGATATACTTATATCAGAATAGAAGCAAGAGAGAGGTGATTTTGGTGCTCAAAGATGGAGTCAAAATAGTTTGAATCTATTTGAAAAATGGTTACAACTACCCCTTCAAATATTAACTCACCACCTCAGGACCCTAAGTCTACTTATCATGCTTATGAGAATTAAATCCTCAAGTCTTAATACTGACAATCATGCCATGTCTTGGGTGGAAAAGTACCTACTTTGTTGATGATAGTCACACTTGCATTAATTTCATATTCATTTCTTTTCTATATTTAGATCATAGGTCCCACCTATAGTCAAAAACCCAATTTAAGGACAATGGTTTTCTTATAGTCTTTATAGTAAAATAGACCCATGGATCATTTATCACTTTATATATTACAATATGTTTAAATAATTTTATTATGTCTCTATGGGGACTGAGAATTCATTATACATAGATATTTATTTAACCTAGCAAACCAATCACAAGAAAGAACCCTATAAGTTCTAACTTATCAAATCAGAGATCAATATAAGCTCCAATGGCACTCCCTTATGTTCCCCATGCTTGACTATATCATCTAGAATTCTCCATGGCATTTGAATGAGATTTAATGCTATCAATAAAACCATATAAGACCCTACTTTTCATGGTCAAAAATGGATTCTCAACCCCCATCAAAAACCTTGGGCTCACCTTTTCTCTAATTGGGTATCAAAATACAACTTGGCTCATTAAAACATTAACTCTCATTCACTCCATTAGATCTTCTAGATACAAACAAATATGAGCCCTCAAATTCACCTTTGAATTATCAACCTTATCCCTAATGGTTTCATTTAGAAAATTTTAATTAATCCACAAGAACTTTCTATCCATCTATAGCTTCACATATTTGTACCATGTGTCAACCCCTCAAGCTCTCTGACTATTTAACTCATCTCACATCATTGGTTTGAGATCTATGATCGAGTGAGGATCATTGATATTACTAGGACCCATCATTTGAAATCTAATGGCTAATCCATGGTCTTAAAATTGACACCTCACTCCCATCATTTGATAGTCATACGATCATCAAATTTAATCTCAATAGGATTATCTTGCTCTATCTTAAAATTTGATGTTTGCACAATCATCATTCATCATTATACAGAATATGATTGACATCTCATGGATCATCAAATTTAAACATAGGTATATTTTTTCCCAAGACTTATTTTGACATTCATGTAAATGTCTTATGCTTTTTGACCAACTTTGAAAGCTTAGATCATGAAGCATGAGAATCATGGAGGCATCAAACGTTTAGAAGATATTCTTAAGGTAAAAAGGGACAAACCCTTTTGATCCACTAGTCTTGAGATATTTTGAATAAAAAATACTTAAAGTTCAAGATGGCTGCTCCATAATTTCTTATTCATGACGTCTTGGTGACGTTCAATCTCAAATGATTAAGTATGGTAAACTTAGCATAAATGCCTAGGATCCCAAATTTGCAAATGTATAACTCTATTTGTACTTTGATGAAGGACCTCAGAAGTGGTGCATAGAAACTTGGGACCAAGGTGAACAAACCCATATGGTCACCTTCCTCTAAAACTACTACATGTGTGAGATATAGCTTCATGAAGATGTTCACTTAGTTCTACTATAATTTTCCAAAAAATGGCTAAGTATGGGAAAACAAGCAGGAAGTGACTAAGGAGCTAACTTTGGACCTTTCTAACTTTTGATGTGCTTGGAAGGAGGACATTAGATTTAACACATATGAGCTTGGTATAAAATTTAATAAAACCATATGACCAATTCTTCTTGACTCATCCACACGTGCAAGATCTAGCCTCAGCAAACTACCCACTTATATTTTTTACCACTAGACCCAAAATGTCATGATGAATATAATTAAGGACCAAATGAACTCTAAGAGCTTCCTAATATATTCCAAGAACTTTTAACACCTTATAAGGGCTCTATAACTTTGGGCCATATTCTAAATGTTTAAAAACACATGAGAACCTACATAGTCTCTTTTACTTGGCAATCTTGGACCCCTTTCCGAGCCTTAGATCCACTTCTTCATAAAACCATGAAAGAGATTACTATGTGAGCCAAAATTGTCCAACATCTTTGGTGACTCACAAGGTTTGTATGCCTACCTACATAAAAGAACCCAGACCATGTGCCTAATCCAATTCATTGGGCATGGAGTATCTTCTCTAGGTCCAACATATTGCCTACCAATCCTACTCTCACCTCTCTTGAAACAAATACAAGGACCAAAAAATAAAACAATTGAATAGATTTCTCAAGGCACTTATTGAAAAGGAAACTAACCTAAATGAGGGACAACAAACAAATGTGCTAGAAATAACACTTAGCGAAATGCATGAAAATTACTCTAACATGTACATGGTTGCAATCTACAAGTATTGTCCACCTAATTCAAATGGGAACCTATTTTATGCACCTTAGATATTTGAAGCATAATTGATTTTTCTTGACAACTTTCTTTTATAGCTATGAGTAATTAGATTTTCATGTCTTCTTGGGGAAGCAATTGGTTCCTCTACTACCAATTTTAGGTGCATGAATTATAGACATGAGTCCAAGACCCAATCATACTCCTAAATTTGTGGACTTTTTAGGAACAACTTCAGTTATTCCTCATTCTTGAATTGTTGATCATGAACATATGGACTAACTTGATGTGTTTCCTTTGACATATCTATGAGGCTAACCTCTAAGGGAACTAGACCTAATCTTGTGACTTTTTGAGGCCATTTAAGCTCCTTCTCAACTTTTAATAGTAGAAAGATGTCTAAATTTTGAGATAAATTTTGATAACCATGTTTGAAAATTTCAAACATGTCATCTTTTGAGATAACAACTACCTCTTTCTTGATGATAGTACTCTTCTTATCTTGCAATGGACCCCATTCAAGTAAAGAAAAACTTGGAAGCAAGATATCAAACAAATCAAAAGATTTGTTCTCAAGAAATTAAATTTCAATAGGAGCCTTTTCAAACTGAAGGTCAGAAGCAAGCATATCAATTTTTTTAACCATAAACATGATGTTTTAAGCCTTCTTTTGAAGTCTCAAATTGGTCAATCAATACTGCTTCTTTTTTAATATCAAGCTGATGATTGAGCATGCTCTCAATTTTAGCTTGCCCTTCACCCGCAAGATCTTGTTCTTCATGATAAATGATAGCTTTTATGTTATCAAGGATCTCATGAAAACATCATCAACTTGTCTAAATAGGACATCTTTCTCACATCAATAACTTCTTACTCGTGCACTTGTTCATCCTCTATCTCAACTTTCTTTTGCACTTGTTCCATCTTTGCATCATCATGGAAAACTAAAGCATGTTTGTCTTTTCCAAGAGGTGTCCCAATAATTATTTCTTCTTCTTGGTCACCCAAGTCATTTTAATTTCTTATTTCTTTAGCTACATCTTCTTGATTTGCCTCACAGAGGAGAGGCTCTTTCTCAAAGAGTGGCATAACATATCCTTAAAAATACTCAATAAGGTTATAAAGGTCCAAAGAAGCTATCATAGGTACTTAATTTTCATCCTAAAGTTTCTCTTCTTGGATCGCCTTCACCTCCTCTTCCTAATTCTATGTATCTTAAATGGCTCTCCATGAAGGAAAGGCTCTAGTCTTTTGAGAGGAAAGGAGTGGAGGTTGCAAGGTCTCTTGTCTGACTTCAACAATCACCACCTCTTCCTTCTTTTCCCCACTACTTTGAATGGATTTAAAAGATGGAAATGACCTAGGTTATTGAGGAGGTAGGTATGGGGCTTAAATGACCTCAGATTTACTTGACTGCATGACTTGGTTCCAAGATGGGAAATATTGACTTCTCTCTTTAGCCTTTTGATCTTAGTTCTCCTCTTCCCCCCTTATTTTCAGCTCTAACTCTTTGATTTTCTTTACTATATTCTCTTGAAATAGATATTCTTTAAGGTGGTCATGAACACAAGAAGGCTCTTGAAGAGGGATGAAAGAGGTTTAAATAGGTTCATATCCTTCTTTATCTTAGGCTCTCAATTCCAAATCTGCCTCACTTGGCCCACCCTATGACTTCACCACTTGATTTTAGCTTGGAACCTTGAAGGACTTCATAAGGGGTTCTTGAGGAAGGATGGAGTCTTGGACCCAAACATTAGGCTATTTCAAAATAATCTCTTTATTTATTTGATAGTTACCTTGGATAGATTTCCAAGAAGGAAATGTCTGAGGAATATATGAACTTGGAACATTCAAAGGCACACTTGGAATGGTCTCTTGAGGAGGAATGGATGGCATATAAAAAGGATAAAGTGGTGTATATGTAGGCATAAAATGTTGGTGAGGTTGGAATGGATGTTCCTCAAGGCCTTTTGGCTTGTCATCAATGCTCTGAATGTAACCTCCTACATTCATCATGTCATATATGAGATTATTCTAATTTTCTCTCTCAACAAGTGTCCATTCTTATTTTATTCACTGCAATGACTCTCTCACATGTTGGATTAGGTGAGTAGGGACATTTTGGCCATAACATCTATGTGATCTCAGCTCTAGTGCATGCTTTTCAAGGCTTATCAAAGTTTGCTTAAGTGTTGGTATAGATGGATCATGATAAGGTTGATGAGGAGTAGTATTATGATGGGGTTGTTGTCCATAAGAAGGATCAGGGAAATATCCTTAATGATAAAGATCATGAGAACCCTGACAAGTCTCCTCATATCTTTGATAGGGCTCATGGTAAGGCTGGTAAAACTCATATGGATCATGAGGATCATATTTGGGTTGCTAATAAGGGGGTGGATAAAAGGAGTAACCACCATAGTTGTTCATATTGACCTCATATATCAAATGAGATGCATAAACTAATTAGAAACTTCATTTATTTGGAGTCACCATTGGTTCTAACGTGCTTGCTTTCAAAAGATAATAGAGGAAAGACACACCAACAATATTCCTTTTCTTTTGGACTTGGTCCCACTAGGTATGCCAAAACTCTTAGCACTCTAGGTTGTACCCTAGCTAAAAGGAGGAATTTTCAAGTCCTACCCTCAAACATGGACTAACATAATAATGGTCTAAGGTTGTGAGTTACCTATATCTAGACCAGACCTCTAGGATTTTTAATGAGGCTAGCTCCTTTGATGCATCATTTTGGACCTTTGCTTCTAAAACCTAAAATTGGTTGGGGTGAAAAGGGAGGAGTTGTAGAAGTAAAACCTATTCTAACTTGCAGTGATCCACCATGAATATTGTCCATCTACTCATACTTGAACCTCTAAAACACTAGTGAGATAGAAACAAATAATGATATCTATGACTCCAAATGCCTATCATGCATCAAAATTTCATGTAGAGGTTCATCACATGAGAAAAACCTAAGGGAGATAATGGAGAGGCATATTTCAAGGCACTAATCTAGTCAACATGTCCACTATTGGCTTTATTCAAATGACATCAAACACTAAACATAACCTTCATAACTAGACAATTTGTCAGCTAGGTAAGATCAGGACTTGGCAAGTGATAAGGCTCTACCATTTATAGAAATTAAACTAACATGAAAACACTAGGCTAATATCATGAAATCTAAAAATAGTCATATTATTTATCTCAAGAAGTTATAAGGCTCAATCTTGGAAGAGTCTAGTCATGCCTAAGAGAGAGCTATAAAAGAATAGCTTGAAGGCTATACTTATAGCATAAGGAAAGTAAGAGAGGGGATTTTGGCACTCAAAGAGGGAGTCAAAATAGTTCAAATCTATTTGAAAATTGGTTACAACTACCTCTACAAATACCATCTCACCACCACGAGACTCTAAGTCCACTTTCCATGCTTAAGAGGATCAAATCCTTGAATCCTGATAGTAACAATCATGCTATGTCTTGGGTGGTGGAGTACCTAATTTTTTGATGATGGGAACCCTTGCATTAATTTCATATTCATTCATTTTATATATTTGGATCATATATCCAACCTATAGTCAAAAAACCAATCTAAGGACATTAGTTTTCCTATATTCTTTATAGAAAAATAGAGCCATGGATCATTTAGAACCTTCTATATTATAATAGGTTCAAATAAACCTATTATATCTTTGTGGGGATGAATAATTTATTATACATGTATCCTTCTTTGACCTGGCAAAATAGTCACAAAAAAGAACCCTATAAGCTCTAACTATCAAACTAGAGATCAATATAAGCTCTAATGGCACTCCCTTATGTTCCCCATGCTTGAATGTATCAACTAAAATTATCCCTAACATTCAAACAAGCTTTAATGGCATCAATAAAACCCTATAAACCCCTACTTTCCATGGTTAAAAATGGATTCTCAACCCCCATCAAAAACCTTGGGCTCAGCTTCACTCTGATTAGCTATCAAAATTTAACTTGGCTCATTGACACATTGACTCTCATTCACTATATGGGATCTTTTAGATACAAATAAATACAAGCCTCAGATCTACCTTTGAATTTTTAACCTTATCCCTATTGGTGCCACTTGGAAAATGCACATTAATCCATGAGATCTTGCTATCAGTCTATAGCTTCACATTCTTGTACTATGTGTTGACCCCTAAATCTCTCTAATTGTTTGACTCATCTCACATCACTAGATTGATATTTATAATTGAGTGAGCACCATTGATCTTGATGGGACCCATTATTTTAAATCTAATAGCTAGTCCATGGTCTTAAAATTGATGTCCTCACTCTCATCATTTGACATTTGCATGACCATCAAATTTAAGTTCAATAGGACTGTCTTGCTCTGTCTTTAAATTTAATTTTTACACAACCATCATTCATCATTATATAGAACATAATTAATGTCCTATAGACCATTAAATTTAAACACAAGTATATTTTCACCTAATCCTTATTTTAACATTCACATGAACATCTTATGCTTTTTTATCAACTTTTAAAGCTTGGATCCTGAAGTGTGAGAATCATGGAGGAATAAAACTTTTAGAAGATGTTTTTAAGGTCAAAAGGGACAAACCCATTTGATCCACTGGTCCTAAGATCTTCTAAATCAAATATATTCAAATTTCAAGATAGATGGTCCATAACTACTTCTGCATGACATCCTAGTGATGGCCGATCTCAAATGACTAAGTATGGGAAACATAGAATAAATACTTGGGATCCCAAGTTTGCACATGTATAACTCCATTTACGATTTGATAGAGGACATTATACTTGGTGCATAGAAACTTGGGACCAAGATTAACAAACTCATGTGGTCACCTTCCTCTTCAATTACCTCATGTGAGAGATATAGCTTCGTAAAGATGCTCACTATGCTCTGATATAAATTTCCTAAAAATGGCTAAGTATGGGAAAATAAGTAGGAAGTGACTGAGGAGACAGCTTTGGACCTTTATAACTTTTGATGTGCTTGGATGGAGGACTTGAGATTTGATTCATATGAGCTTGTTATAAAATTGAACAAACCCATATGACCAATTCTTCTTGACTAATCTACATGTGCGATATTTGGTCTTAGAAAACTACCCACTTGTAATTTTTTCCACTAAACCCAAAATTTTAGTATGATGATCCGAACAACAATTTAGGTGACAATTCAGGTGACAGTTCCACCCCAATTGATGATGAAACTTTCGAGAGCCATGACTTTTGCACCGTAGCTCCAATTGACTCACCATTTGAAATGTTGGAAAGATAAGAATGAGGAGAATTTCATCAAAGCTTAATGCTACCTCATGACATTATCCTCATTCTTAGCTTTTCAACAGTTTAAATGGCAAGTCAATTGGAGCTGTGGTGCAAAAGTTATGGCTTCCAGAAGTTTTGTCATCAATTGGGGTGGAACTGTCACCCAAATTGTCACCTAAATTACTACCCAGATCATGAAGGGAGGGCCATTTATTTATGGGGGATTATAAATGGGATTTATTGTCTATGATTGATGTGGAAAATCACTTGAATTATGCTCTCCCTCTTGATAATAGTACTTTTTTGGAGATGACACTTGAGATTATCATAGATACTAGATTTCACGGAATTCATGCTCCATGAAGCTTTATATCTTATATATTATATTGTATTTATTATTATTGAGATATTATTATGTGAGATATAATTATTATTTATTGTACCATGACAATAATAGCTGCATGTTTGTATCAACTATGGCTAGGCATTTGTAATTAATTTCTATATTCAGTTATGTTGTGTTTCATATGACGCTAGTGATTAGTAATAGGTAGTTTTTATATGATATAATTTACAGTTAATATACTTAGTTTATTTATCAAGATCACTAATTAGATTCTCATGGTGAATTTTATTTAAAGAATATGTTGATAAAAAAATCATGTTTTTCTAAGTCAAACCCAGTGGGGTTGTTACATGTGGTATCAAAGATGTGGCTTGAACTCTAAGACCTAATGAGTCCACTAGCATTTTTTTATCCTTTTGATTACTAGAAAGAAGAATGGTAAAACATCAGGTATTTGGATATGGTTCTTCAAATGTCAATGATAGTACTCATTTTGATTTTAACCAATCTGTTACTATGCAAGAATCAAATATATATCATGTTCTCACAACTATCAATGAAACTAGGGATCAAATTTTAGTCCTAAAGATAGAAGTTAATGATCTTGAAGATAAAGTACCTATAGATCATCCTATTGAGTAGGAAAACCCTTGAGATGTGAGACCATAGATGTACCCATGTATGAAGAACCTAATGACATGTGGTATTGTAATGGTTAAGTGAAGTGTATTTTGGACTTGTAGTGCCTTAGTGAAATATCATGGTATACTATGATTGGATTTTTGAGACTTAGTAGAACTTATTTTATGTCTTGATGACTATTGTAGATAATAAACATCCATGAAATGTTTCGTGGTACATTGAGTGTGTACCCTTAGGAGTATTCATACCCTCTTAGAGTTGTTAAAGGGTTGGTTTATCAAGTGTATTGATGGTGAACATTATAAATGGTTTTTGGGTAGGAGAGTGCATATCATAGTTCTTAAGTCATGAACAAGAGATTCCTATAGTATTTTTGATCAAACACCTTGAGAATGATAACATCTTTACTTGGTAATCAAGTCATATTCACCAATTGTGTTTAGTATAGTGAGTGTTCAAAAATCACGGGATGCTTCTCACTTAAGAATATGTGCATTTTAGTATATTTTTGTCTCTTATGTACATTAATCCTAGGGGGGAAATTAAAAATATTGATCATGGATTAGGACCACCTAGTGTGATGGAAATTATCCTTATAAGTGGAGTGTAGTTATCTTTGTTGAGGATTCCTATGTGTTAAAAGTTTCCTTATGGATTGACATCCCATATGTTTATGTGGATTTGGAAGAGTTCATATCATATAAATATAATAGAGGTGAGTTGTTACTATCTCACCCTCCTTTAACATCATTATAAACCACTAATAGGAATCATATTGTCATGATGTTGATTAATTGTTCCCTTAATCAAAAACTTGTTTCTAAAATATTGTTTTGATAATATTTCCTAGAGTTCATGGGATACTTTCCACTATTTCTTGTTGTTAGATAAGTTGTAGGAATGGAATGGATTTATGGATTTATGTGGTTATTATTTTTCCTTTTAGTTGTGGAAATAGGTTGTGATACTTGTTATGTTTGACTAACGGTAACTTAGTGCAATTATGGAATGTTTGTATTATTTTTCTTGTGATGTTTTTTTGATTTATTAAACCATGCATACATTTTGGAGGTCACCTAAGGGATGAGTGGTAAATTTGGAATGTGATTACAAAGACATGGGAGTGGATCATACTTAGTCTCATATTGACTCGGTAGTTACTAAGTTTGTATCTGATAAGGGCAGCTTATCAAATCAAAGATTTGGTAAGAGGGACTTATCAAATTTAGTCGTATGGTCATACACATGTATACTAAGGAATATTTATTTCTAAATTTTGTATACATTAATAATTTATTATTTCTAATTCATATTCATCATCATACTTGTCAGGGGTTACATGGAGTAGTGACATTATTAACATGTCATATTTATTAAGAGCTACGTGAAGTAGTGATGGTATGGACTTATATACATTATTCTTGCTAAGTTATATAAACATTATTCTCTAAAATTAGAAAATCACTCTATAGATTAGAGAGGTGTGCATACGGGTTGGAAGGTTTTATGGAACTCTCCCTAGCCATTTATTTTGGCTTTTATGACAAGTTCATGTCCTTATGGTTGAAGAATAAATTCATAAGCTAGAAAAATTATCACTGAGATATATGGAACCCTTTGAGGTGTTAAAAATAGTCAATCATGTAGTGTATAGGCTTATATTTTTACCATTCATAGCTCTATTACTTAATGTCTTCCATGTTTCTTATCTTAAAAAGTATATAGTTGATTCTTTAAATATGTTGGATTAGAATATTTTACAGGTTTTGAACCCCAAGGTGGTCATGGTAAAATTAATCAGAGTAAAACTTTGTTTGTATAATAGGAAGATGTCATAGTGTAAGGTATTATGGGACCAATAATTTAAGGATAATCCTATTTAGGAGGGATATGATGAGTTATATAGGAAATTTTCACATATATTTACTTGATTTGATACTTCATACTATGTTATTTTTCTACTAAATAATGTTTTTAAGTAAGAACTTATGTTTGAATAAGTGTTATCAGGATGATGATCAACTTTAGGGGGGAAGGATGTTACATCCTAATTCTTCATTAAGTAAATTTATTTGATTACCCATAGATATTTATAGTTGGTTATTTGATTTGATTTTTTTAACTGAGATATAAGTTATATATTATTATGGGATAGTTTAATGTTACTTTGATTACATGATTGCATTGCTATGAGTTAATTTTAGTATATATTCTTACATTATGATCATGTTAATTTGTTATCTCAGTAGTATTTTATGATGTATAT